>AYJT01091170.1:0-20271 GCA_001278415.1 Ocimum tenuiflorum | reverse complement strand
GTTTTTTTTTTTTTGAATTGATATTTGTACTCCTTTTCTTTTTCCGGTTGGAATTTGATTTCCTGCATTGTACTGAGGTCGGGGGTTTAGCGTGGTTTTTTGTGAAATTTTCATATTGTTTTTCCACGGAAAGAATTGTTTAAAATTTAAGAATGTATAGTTTATCGAATAATTTCAGCTGGCAAGAGATACTCGATGAAGTTGTCTGTATTTCAGAAAACGGTTCCCTTGTTATTTCTTTGGGGGTGAGGAAGTCAGATTTTGTAAGCCGCATGGAGATTTAGATTGTATTTTGTGACAATTCAAACATATTAGAATCGTTTACCGCATCAGGTTATCGACAATTGGTGAACCAACTAGACTATTTGATCATTCATATTATTCTTGAAACTCCGCAGATTAGATGAGACATTTTTTGTAGGAAGGTAGCAGATACGGTCAGATTTATTATTAACCAGATATTATAAAGTTTTCTTATTCTTGTTCGATAGTACTTTTCACCCCGAACCCTCAATTCTACAATGAACTATTCGGAAATTTTTAATTATACGATAAATTATTCAAATTTTCAATTATATGAGAGACTATGTGGATTTAGTTCCATTATATGACGGATTGTTTTCTTTGACGACAAAAAGGTGACTATACTCCGTCGGCCTTCCATGTCATCAGTTATGTGTGGTGATAAAAAGTTGAGTAAAACCTAGAATTGAACTATTCGATAGTGCTCAGTCAACTTTCCATCGATAGAGAAAACAAGTCGTCGTATAAGTTGGACAAAATACAAATCTGGATAGATTTTCATGTAATTGAAAATTTTCAAATAGTCTATTATGCAATTGAGAATTTGGCCTCTTTTGTGATATGGATATAAAGTTGAGTCGTGATTTGGTATGCAGAAGCCTTCAGATATTGGTATAGAGAGAGAAAATGAGGATCCGAAAGTGCGAGCTCAAGAATCGGAGGAAGCATGGCAGCAGGCCCTTGCTACTTTCAAGGAACAAGCTTTAAAATTGCAGGGCATGTCAAAGGAAGCTTATGAGTTGTATTCTGAAAAGGCATTCTTCATTCTAAAAGAAACTTCAGAGAAGTTAAAAATCCAAGCAGAAAAGGCGAGACAGGATTTGATTGAAATCGCAAAAGAAACTGCCGTAGAAAGTAAAGAGTGCCTAGCCGCAACTATGGAGAATTCCCCCGAACCGGTGAAGGACGTCGTGGAAACTTTTGCTACCTCAACTGATGAGCTCAACGACGTCTCCAAAATTCGGGACTTTTATGTTGGGATACCTTATGGTATGGATATAAAGTGCATGATTTCTCTCAACCGTCAAGCGAAACAGTTAAGCTTTAGTTGAGAGATGGACGAGTTATTCCTAAATTGTTCTGTTTCATCAGGTGCACTGCTTTCTGCTGGAGGCTTTCTGTCATTTATGTTGACTGGGAGAATCTCCGGAATCAGGTTCGGTATTATACTTGGCGGTACTCTTTTGGCCCTGAGTATATCGAGTATGAAATCATGGAGGAAGGGGGAGCCGTCATCCTTGCTGGTGAAAGGACAAACAGGTGTTTAGTTTACTGTAATTTATTCAGTATATTGATGTGCGGTTATGTGCATACACTTTAGTGGCCACAAAAATAACTAGTTTCAGAACAAGATTTGGTATAATACTGATCGAGTTCGTATATGACAAGTCATGAGATTGTGTTTTGATCTCTGACCGAACAATCACTACATGCTCACCAGATAGGTTGCTCTTATCGTTTGTAGTACTTAAGGGGCCTGTTTTGACTCCTCTTATATGATTACCTATCAAATTATTGCCAGAACAAACGTAACTGGGTATATTTTAACATCAAGTTTGTGGTTATATTTCATCCTGAAATGCGTTGTGAATGTAAAGAGTTTGTCTGATCTGCCATTGTTTAGATTTTGTGTGAGTTATGCTTCTTATATTACCTTATTTCTAATTTCTTATTTTGATTTTCTGCCTCTGCAGCAATTGCAACTGTCTTCTTTTTGAGGGAACTGCGTTTATTGTCCATGGTAAACCCTTCATGCCAAAATTCTAAAATGATGCTAAATGACAACTTGCAAGTCTTGCACATACATTGTTCTCACTCTCTCTTTTGTGTTTATTTGCAGCGACCATTTATTACCAATTGTATCACAACCCTCATCAGGTATAGTTTCTCTGATCTTAGCCATATTAAGTGGTGTAAACGAGCCGCGTATGACTAAGCTCAAATTGGAAAATTGAAACTCGAGCTCGACTCAATCGAGCTCAAATTTTCAAGCTCGAGCTTGATTGTTTTATTTTAATAATTAATTATTTATATTATATGGTTAAATATGTAAATAAGTAATAGATTTAGGGGCAAAAATATAAATAATATCAAGCTCTATGAGGCTCACGAGCTTAGTGAGTTGAGCACTTTAAAGATCGAGCTTGAGACCTACTCGAGTAGCTCAAACTTGAGCTCGACTCGACCTTCACCGAGTCAATTTTGAGTTCTTTCGAGCCGAACCTGAGTAGTTTGCGAGCTATCTCGACTTGTTTACACCCCCAGTGAAGAACTTTGAACATCTATAACCAATATAGTTTGATTCACAAAAAGTTGTCATAAATGAAAACATCAAACCTCCACTAAAATATGATTCATACCAAGTGTCAATGAGGTTCAGGAAGATAAGAAGCTCATTACGAGTTATGGATGCATCAAGCCTCCTTTCCCTATGCTATATCTAAACGTTGTCCTGAACTCTCTGCAGTGGCGGAGTACTTGCATTCTATCTCTACAGGATCATCAGAGACAGAGAGCAGTCGCGAGGATCCAGTCTCGATGTAGAAGCCGAAACTTAATCGTCGCGATGATGTAAGTTGGGATCAATGGGGATATGGGATGGTATACATTGCATCAAGAAAAAGAGGAAGTTCGCATAGAATATGTAATGTGCCAAGATTTATGATGCTTTGCAGTAGTAATCCAGATGTGAAATGAGATGATAGGAATAGATTTTTAGTTTTTTTGCAAATTATACCAATAAATTTTCGGGAAGTTCCCTATGCTGAAATATCAACTTTGATTTCTCAAGTTTCGCTTTGTTTCACGCATAAAATCTGCAATTCAAGGGAGCATCTTTTGTGTTGTCTCTGTATACTTTCTAATTTTTGAGAATCAGTTCGTGTAGATTTTTTTTTGGTTACAAAAAGAGAGGCTGAGACTGAATTAAACTAAAAATTGAACGAGCTCGAGCACCTCCTCCAGCGTCAAAATCGAGCAATGGAAGTACTTCTGATGGTGGTTGTTCAAGTCTCTGGCACCCACCCAAAATTCCTGCTCACATGATTAACTTCACGATAAACATGTCTTATTTCCACTTCCCATTCTCTTACCAACTGCTCCTAAATGCTTTCCACGAGACCCCTATTCTTCATCAATCCATCACTTGTATTCAATAGGAGCTCCCATCAGTGTTTTACCTTCACCCTTCCAAGCTGTGGTGGTTCCCAGTGGATCATGGAGATAGTCCATGCTGCTCTCGTTCCATTCAACGCATAAAGATAATTCTCAATCTTCGCCATTTTCGCAGCTATATTTTCCAACTGATCCCAGAATACGAATTCATTAGCAAGTCCCGTCCTTGGGTCGGTCTTGGCGGCTTGATTTTCATGAGCGCCGTCATTGGGAGCCAATTCTCGAAGCATTGTGAGATCAACTTACAAACTTAAACTGGGTCACATTTTTCATACTAGAGTAGTGATTAATGAATATTCATTAAAGAGATTTTGTAACTAATAAAATTACACAAAAATAATATTTTTGTATTTTAAAGCTAATTTACTTAGTAAAGTTATGAAATCCGAAATCAAATATTATCATTGCCCAAGTTTGACTCTTAATAATTAACAGATTCAGGCCAACTCTTATCGAATCATTGTTCGAGTAACACGTAAAGAGGAGGTCTTCGGTTTGATCGCCTAATGACTTAGGCGGATTTTGTATTAAAATCCAGAAGGGATATGAGTTTGAGTTTAAGATCCAAAACAAATATGAATTTGTGTTGGTAAAAATGAACTATTTATTACATCGTTTAAACGGTCTAACACAAGTTTTTGCCACAAGTTAAATTATTTACGGTCATAATATGGTACTTGAGCTGCAGAGATAAGCACCTTTTCAATGACCTCACAGGTTACGGATTCGAGTTTATGTGAGAACATCCGCGTGAATTTATTTAAAATTGTACTTAAATTCAAAAAAGAAAAAAAAATAAGGAAGCTAGTTGAATGAAAGTTTTCTAGTAAATTATTCACAAATTTTTTGGTATCATATTCAATTAATGAATTCTTTTGTAAATTTATACAACACCAGTTAATTTATAAATTTCATGAGATCATTTATGATCATAAGATCTTGCAAGATCCTACCAATCCATATAGATTCTACTAAAAAAAGACTTAGATCAAGAACTTTTCCGGTGGGATCGTAGAATCACAAAATCCTAAAATCCAGGATCGGAATTCTTACAGTCGCAGAAAAATCCCCAAACCAATGGGAGTTCACGTAAGGCCAAACTCTAAAATAAATGTACACAAAATACATCTAATTTACTCTATTAACTAGAAACCAGTCACGAAGTTTTATAATATATATAGGTCCCAAAACATCACACAACCAAATAAATAGTGGTGATGCCATATATGTTTCTCTTTGCTAATTTACAATAATATGCTCATATTCTTCAGTTTCAAACGCGCCCTTGATGTAGCTGATCCGGTGCCTCCCCGTGACTATCCAACGGCATGTATTGCGCCATGATCGCCCGTATCTCAGAGTCCATGTATCGCTGCAAAAACATTCGTGGTTGTCGATTTTATTACCATACAACGAAAACTAACACTCAATTGAATGAAGTGCTTTTTCTTGGATTCGTGGATCCAATTCAATTTAGTGAGCTCTTTCATTCAATTTTCTTCCCATCAAGACCGTTTTCTAAAGGTCAAATATTAAATCACGTAACGAATTATGCAATATTTATCCAGTTACATTATGAATATGTTCACACATAGGATCGAAGCTTTTGTCCAATGACGAAAAGCTGATTGTGCTCGTCTAATTTGAGCTCGTGAGCGAAGATGTCAACTTAGAAATTTTAATAATGACTCAATTTTGAAGGATCTGGAAATATAACAAGTAGAGTCAGCTTTTCGTCACGGAAAAAAGCTCTGATCCTATATTTGAACACATTCATCATAGGTTGTAATGTAGTTGAAAAAAGTGCATAGCCAATAATGTGATGGATATTCGGCATTTTTTAAAACCCTTGGCAGCAATTCACGGCGTTTAACGAGCAATCGATATTTTATGATCCAGGGTGTTATACTGTTTGTAGTAGTGGATTTTGTGTCGGGAACATAATTGGGACTTACCCGAATCCGGTACTTGTATAATGCATAACCTCCGACTCCAGCCACGGCTACACCGATAATGATCAGCCACGCGAAGTTCCAGTTGTATTCTGTAACGGTATCTTTACCTGTATAGAAAAAAGCTAAATAACATATGAGATGAATTTTGGAGAAAACATAATTGAATGTGTTTTCTCTAGTAATTGATTATATCAAAGCGTGCAAAATGAAACAACGGCAAAAAATTTGTAAAGGTCACTAACTGGACACCCATCATAACCAGATTTATTCGAATCTATGGACAAAAAATAAAAAATATTAATTTTTGAGGTTTATTTGATCTCAGTTGAGTTTATACCATCCCAATAGGTTGTTATCATATTTTTTTAGAATTAAATTTAGTTTAAAACTTGCATATGCATAAAAATTAAGTATTTTGTATTTTCGTTCATATTTATTTGTTTAGACATGGTCTTCCGATATCTTAAATGGAAGATGACAGACGATTTTACTTTGATATATTACTTGCGGAATCAGATTAAAAACAAGAGAGCTTTGATCGTTTAACATTTGAAATAATTTTGATAACGTGTATTTCTTTATCCTTTTGAGAGCAATAAATGAGTGGAGAAACCATTCAACGGAAAGATCAATGGCTTATTAAAGAATGTAAGCAGAGAATCAAAGCATATGATTATCAGAAGCGTGTAAGAACTTACCTATGCACGTATCGTGCTCGTGAATGTAGAGCTGATTGTTACCACAGCTGCATTCATAGCTTCCCCAGGTGTTCTTACATTTGCAATCACGGCACTGGCAAGCCAGCTTTTCCTTGCATTCGTCGATATCTAAACAGCATTCGAGTTAAACCAAGTATTACTAGTCAAAAGTTGATAGAAACATTGGTGATATCTGTCGTGTTACCTTCACAATGATTGACACCGTCACCCTTGAATCCAGGAGGACACTTGCAACCCTTAGTATGGTCATCCTGAAATACAACAATCGAAAATCTAGCTCGTCAATCTTTCGTAAAGAAACAAAGGTTTTCATAGTTCGATACTCACAATGCATGCGGAGTATGTGTGCCCGTTCTTCGTATCCCTCCAACAGCCTCCATTATTAATTTCGCATCTCAATGCACCGGAAGCTGTCAATGGTATGGAAGAAGTATGAGAAAATCCATGATCGGGCAATAGACTAGGATTTAAATTTGTCATATTTTGTCTAGAATTAGTTATTTTATTATTTAGGGTTCTTCTAATCTCATAAGGCCTCTTTAGTCCTTATCTTTTCTATTCTATTTAGGATTTGCCTGACTACATTCTCTATTTCATGCTTCAAGGATGGATGAAATTATTTAGCAAGTGTGACTATGTTTGGAGGGATCTTATTAGGCTGGCAATTTTCAACGCACGATAATAATGGGTTAGTGTTGAGGCTTAACGGATTCATGTCCTTGGTGTCAATCCAGTAAGACACGAAATTTTGTGTCGGATTGGATTATCAGTTAAATAGTTACTTTTTGCGTTGGTATTACTATTTCTATCATCAGCCATGAGTAACTTCGCTTTTTATTTTACGCGGATATAATGTGTTCCCATGTTTTGAAGTAAACACACAAAGCTATTGGCACAAAAAACAAGAATTCCAGCTATTTTCGGAAAGTAACCGTATCTTACCTTCACAATGAGTATAACCATCACCGGTGAATTTCACGCCCTGCACAACGGGACATTCGCACACCCTTCCCCGGAATGTATCCTGCAAACAATTCTCGACTTAGACAGGACAAAAGACAGCAAGCAGCCAAAGGACTAAAAAAACTAATATTATTAAAAAAAATTGGATACCCTGCAAGCGGAAATGTTAGCTTTCGTATCCTTCCAGCAACCGCCATGGTTAATCAAACATTCGTTTGTTTGAATATCTGGCCACCAACATACCAAAAATAGCAACTAGCGCAGTTATGGCGACAGTTATACACGAATAGAGCGATTTCTTAACAAAATAAAATTGGAGAATAAATTACCCGGTGTCAAACACACTTCGGGTTCTGTAGTTTCCTCAAAACCCGAACAAATGGCCTTGAGAACCGCTCCCTTGTCCAGCTTCCCTAAATCGAAAAACGCTTAGATAAAATCTTAATTTCTTATTCGATGCAAACCTTAAGCACAACAGTGAATCATGGGAGTTTCTTACCTCGATATTGTCTATTGTTTATAACAAGAGTGGGCAAGATGGTAACGTCTCCTCTTGAACCCTTTCCGATCTGAGAACAAGTAGCATGTTTAATAGCTCTAAGAGAGTGTACGCCGGGTACTAAAATCTAGCATTAATCGCAAGAATTAACATAATTCTTACTCACTTTTGCAATTTTCACATAAAATTCCAAAATTGCAGGTTTTGACATAACCTTTTAAATTTTTTGCAAATTTAACATAACAATTACTTATTTTGTAATTTTTCACTTAAACTTTCAAATGTTGCAAATTTTAACATGAAAATTTTTATATTTTTCCAAATTTTGCATAAAATTTCAGAATTTGCAAATTTCAACATGAACAAAAAATTTCCGTGCAACCCGTCGGATTTGGCTTATATCAAATTCGCTTATGCTAATTGATTATTTGTCAATTGTGATACTTTAAGCTATAATGATATTTAATATCAAATATTAGCATCTCCAAGTAGGTGCAAGTCTATAAAACCAGTTATAGATTTGAGACGTGATGACAAATTTCATTGTAAATATATTTCTAATCAATTTTGCTAGATAATGGAAAATATGTTTGTAAGATACGATAAAACATATAAAGTTCAACACACTCCACCTGCGTGAATATCCTGCTAAACACGTTAGATGATTTAACCGTAAAAAATTAAATTTGTAACATTTGAAGAGACTGACAAAATTTGCAGCAGACGAAAGCGAATGCAAAAGTTGCAAACTAGTAATTATTACGTTGAATTTGCAAAAATAATAAAAAGGCTAAGTTAAAATTTGCAACTCTCTAAATTTAAAGTTCAAATTGCAAAAAAAATAAAGGTTGCACCAAAATATGCAGAATTTAAAAAATATTATGTGAAAAATGCAAAAGTAGCAAAAGGTTGTATGAGTTCTTGCAATTAACCCTAAAATATATCGACCATCAAACCTGTGCTTCCTGTTCGGCTTTCAGAACAGGGTTGTCGACATCAGCCTCAATGTCTCCGACACATTCATCTATCTTCTTCACATCAACTCCTACACATTAATGTGGACAAGATTATTGCCACGTAACAAAATTGAAGAAGTGCATTCAGAGCTCGAACATTCACAAAGGAACAACACCTACCGAGCGACTTAATCACTTGATCCGCACATTCTTTATTATACTTGTTCTCTTTCATCGGGCAGCGAATCGAAAAATCAGTGACGTAGTCCCACCACTGCCACGGCTTTCCACTCTCGTTCGCCACCTTGAAGAAGCAAGCCTGGCGTAGATTCTGCTCGACAACGTTTCTTCCATCGTATCCTTTGCTGAAATCTTGCTCGGGATCGGGCGCACAATACCTCCCTTTGTTGATGCACTGCGACTTGCACTGTTTGCTCGATTTAAACGCCTCGGGGCAGTACCAGGTAATGTAATGTGGGGTGAACTGAGTGTAGCCTTTTTGCTCGAGAATCTGAGCGGCCCCTTTGAAATCGCGGACGAAATCTAACTGGCTCTCGCACTTGGGCCCGCACTCGTCGTTGCTGTTTGTCCAGAACTCGTACTCGACGCGCTCGTCGGGATGTGGGAGAGCCTCTCTCCAATCGAGATTGATGTTCACCATTTCGCCTTTGGATAGTTCCTTTTTGATTTTGTCTCCGAGTTCTTTGCTGATGAGGGCCGACGGGATATTGATTTTCTCTAGATAATCGGGATTTGCATCTTCGAGCTCCGGATTGTCCATGGTGATGAGAGGTTCGTTCCTGTCGTCGGCCACGAGAATAGCTGCAGCCCCACCGTTTTGAGCGTTCCATGCCTTCAGCGTGAAATAGCATTCTGAATGGAGATGCAAATGAAGAAGATAAGTTTTTGGAGTCGAGGGTGATGCATGCAATTTTCTAGCATCTTTTGTATAAAATTCACATGAAGAATTCAAAATCATCAATGAGTTGGAGACGAAGAAATCAGACAATTCCGAACCGATCTAAAGCTAGAAATTCACATGAAATCGTTCTGTCTGGATTTTGAAGTACTATGCACCAAACTCATTATGTAGTCAATGAAATTCTTTAGAAAATACCTTGGCTTGGTAGGGCCAAAGATGTAGTCACTGGTCATTCTTGATGAACTGGGTGACCAAATCTCATCTGTTTCTATGTTTTAATAATTGCTTTCGTATCGATTTCCTAATGAAAACAACATTTGCAGATTCCAAACACTTCCCCACCAGTTCTTGATTCGGGCTACAAAAATCTCTTAACACATTTACTCACCTATTCTACAACATAGTACTTGTCTCATATAGAAATTCAAGAATATCCACAAGCCGAAATCGCACAACACAAACACTATAAATAGACCACACAAAGAATCACAAACTCAACAGAAGAATCAAGTTAAAACACAAGCAATCAGTTGACCGAAACAAACTGGCAAATCAAGCTACCAAAGCAGTACTATGAAACCCGCTATCCATACAAATAGGAACCCACATGCCAAACCCTCAATTGCATGATAAATTATTCAAAAATTTTCAATTACATGACAAACTATCCGAATTTTCACATGTCAAATTATGTGAAGTTTGTTCAGTTACATGACGAATTGTTTTCTCCAACAATGGAAAGATGACTGCGCACGCTAAATTGTTCAATTGTAGTCAGCTTTCTGCCACCGCATTAAACTGGTGACATGAAAGTAAAGTTCGACGGTGGACAGTCAGCTTTCTGTTGCCGAAGAAAACAATCCACCATACAATTAACAAAATTCATATAGTTTGTCATGGAATAAGCAATTTTCAAATAGTTTATCGCACAATGGAGGGTTTGGCCAAATCCACATGAAGCAACTTTTGCAATTCCATATGTTTCCCTATTCTACAACATGATAGGAGTCTGATATACAAATTCAAGAATATCCATCAACAAAAATCACACAACACAAACATCAACACAAGCAATCAGCTAACAGAACAACCTAACAAAGCTACCAAAACAGACCCATGAGACCCCTAATCCATACAAATAGGCCATCAGGAAAACACATGACAATCCAATAAATAAGTGATAAAATTTTACCCTGATAACTCATACAAAAATCTTATGAATAAACTTAATTGGCTGTTCTACAACATAGTACTTGTCTCATATACAAATTCAAGAACATCCAACAACCAAAAATACACAACACAAGCATCATAAATACAACAAACAAAAAACCATAAACTCAACCGAACAACTAAGTTGAAATTTAAAACACAAGAACTCATGAAACAGAACAAACCAACAAAGCTACCAAAACAGCCCCATGAGACCCCTAATCCATACAAAGTGGCCATCAAGAATAAATAAGTGTAAAATTTTACACTGATAACTCATACAAAAATCTTATGAATAAACTTAATCAGCTGCTCTACAATATAGTACTTGTCTCGTATTCAAATTCAAGAACACCCGAAAACCAAAATCACTACACAAACATAAAAAAAAATACAGCAAATAAAGAACCACAAACTACAGAAGAACTAAATCAAAACACAAGCAATCAACAAACAGAAAAAACTAACAAAATCCACACAAATAGGCCATAAAGAAACCACATAACAATCGAATAAATAACTAATAAAATTTTTTACCCCCTCTATCAGCAAGAAGGAAGATGGGAATGCCACCAGGCTTCTTCTTCAATGAAGCATCAACATCTTCAAAGCTACCACACGCCTTCTGATTGGATTTTGGGTAATAAACCGAGCCAATCATCGTCCCTCCATATTGAGGAACCCCAAAATTCCCAATCGCGCTCTCATAAACCCCTTTCAATGAAGCTGGCGATGTCACCTTCAAACTGTTCTTCTCTACTAAAAATCTCCCCAAACAAGACCCATTAAGAATCAACAAAACACAAACTATGAATCCCAACTTCTCCCTCATCCTTCGATCGAAAGATGGAGATAGAGTAGCTGGAACGCGATCAAGAGGTGTAAAAAGTTGTTGCCCACTAAAAAAGATACCAACTTTGATCGAAAAAGGCGAATTGAATCGAAGAATTCAACAGCCCAGATCGAAAATAATGCTGAATCTAGGGGAAAGTTAAAGATTTGATTGGTAATATTTTGCTAGTTCAAAGAAAAGCTCAGTAGAGGAGTCAAATTTGGTAAAAATAAATAAATAAATAATGATTGATCTAAATGTAATTTTAAAAGACGAAAAATTATTTTGATTGGTAAAACTATGACGACGTGTGTGGATAAGGAAAACCGCTTGTAAATAATTGTCGCTATTATATGTATATTTATCGATGGTTTTGATAGTTTGTAGATTTATATGAATATTTGGGTAATTTATATTATTCTTAAGAAAAATGTATAATTTTAATATATTTAAATATTTTTCTATTTATTAACTACAAAATAAATGAATATTTTGTGCTGTTTCTCGAGAATAAACAATAGGGATCTAAGGAAAGATTGATTTAGCCTAAATACGCACCCTTAATTAGCAAGAAATGTTGTTAATCTTCTTATTCATGTTATGTCATGTAGTAATTAATAGATCATATCTCTACATCCGCCTTGCAGTGTTGATTGTTAATTTTTATTTAATGATCTCTTAAAATGTAAATTGTTATGTTTATACATACTAATTTTTCCGTTATCAGATAGATTTATTCGACTCAATATTTGATACTATTTAAACACAAAATATTAGCTAGAAACAAAGAAAATAAAATTTACAAACTCTTATTTGTTGGATACAATCGACGATTTTCATATATAAATCACTTATTATGTTCTTCAACATGATACTCCTCTTTGTCCACCCTATTTAATAGTTGTCAAATTAATAAGAAATAGAACATACTAAAATAAGAAAACATTTAATACAAAATATAAATTCTACAACCTAGTAGATTAATGATATAGGATGATAGGTACAATATTTAATTGAATCCATGCACGATCACAACAATGCTTTTTTGTATTTTCATGACTAATAATGAAGTTTTTCAAGGGTTTAGATTTGGTCGTACGATATTGAATTCGAAATATGTGTGGTCGTGATTCACCAATGTGCTAATGTTTCAGATTCTTTTGTCTCATTGGATGTTGCATGTTTGCCACATGTATGAAAATGTAACAGTATGAAAATGAAGGTGGGCAACGTGGCAATAAATGAAGTTATTTTTGTTTTTTCGTGAGAGGTGAAATTTATAAACACTGTGTTGCATATGAATAAATTTCTCCAGGGATTCGAATGGATTTCAGGGGCTAAATTTTAATATTTTCAATACATTGAATTGATTTTCTAACTTTTAAATCTCTCCCCAACTAATTTTTCAACCAATATATGCACAAATTAATTTAATATATTAATTAAATCCCAATCATTTTTATTTTGGTATCAAAAGTTTAGAATTTTAATGTCATCTGTAGCCCAACACTGCCTGCTATGTCAAATGCAGAACAAAGGATTCTGATTTCCAAGTGCGGGGCACTTTCGTATTAACTCAACAAAGACAATAAATAATAATGCATATGAATTTATTTGCTGATGTTATTATTTTCGACCTACATTGGAGGCAATTGAGTTTTGGAATTTTGAATAGGTCCAACTATGGCAAAATTAGTGAAGAAGTAAACAAAAGCACTGACAGCCTTTACATGATCATCAACACTATTAAATAGTTGCAACGTCTATCACTTCGGGGTGCAGTGATAAACATATATTTTACATGATCTTAAAAGTTAAGGGTTCGAGGTTATACGAGGACATTAAGGTGAAATTCGATTAATATTGTATTTAAATTAAAAAAAAAAAAGTTGCATCATGCAACCTCTTCTTTTTCACAGTTAGATCTATCTTTATCCCTTTCCAAAATAATATACCCATCAATAATTCAATTCTCTCACACACAAGCAGACACAATTGTAGAGGGAAAAAGCAAAGAAGAACCGCCCACTGATGTACTAAATTGAATAAAATAAAAAAGTACAGAACGAGAGAACAAATTAGATTAAATAAGAGCTCGAGAATTAAAAATAGTAAGAATAATTCACATCTTATTGCACAATAATAATAATATAATAAAATAATAGGTAACAGAATTACATTGTATGGAGGCAGTTGAATTACATTCATAGAGTCTTATTATTTTTTATTCAAAAACCTTCTATATTCGGATGGATTTTTTTAAAATTTTATTGTACTTGTTATTAGCGGTCAGCGGTCAACTAGTACTCCACTCGTCCGTGGTATGAAATCATAAAGAAAAATTTGATAAGCAATTACCTCGATAATAATATAGAATAAAAATTATTTTATACAGTAACCTGAAAAATTAAAAATATCTTCGCATAAAGTTCAACACATAAAAATTCAGCAATCGTAATTCTCGTATCTACTTTATCACAACTATCATTTTTAAAATGGCAAAACCTTACCATTTAGTGTTACGTCTATGATGGTTTCAAAATTGCATCATGACTGCCAATGGAAGCAACTAAATAGAGTGCTACCAAAACTGAACCTACGAAAATTAGACTTGTCAAAAGTTCATAAAATAAGTGAGATTTTATAGAGGTGTTGTGAATTTAAGAGGTTGAGAAAGACAAATGTTCAAAGAAAGAGTGGATTTTGAACCCTTCAGCAATTTACAGATCAGAGGGGAAAACATCTGTGATATTCACCAATGATAAAACTATCCAATGAACCTGATTCTTTGCCCAAAGTCCCCAACACTACAAAGAGAATGTCACATTCACGTACTGGAGGGGGGAGTAAGGCATGTAACAAAATAATAAATAAACTAGAGGTTTTCAAGATAAACTAGGTGAAGGTGGCTATGGCTCTGTTTATAAAGGGAAGCTCCAAAGTGGCCATGACTGGCTGTAAAACTACTTGAAAATGCTGGAGCAAATGGTAAATACTTTATCAATGAAATCGCAACTATTGAAAATTTGGAAGGATACACCACGTAAATATTGTCACTTGAGTTGGGTATTGTGCACAAGGCTCTAAACGTGCCCTTATTTTTTATTTCATGTCCAATGCTTCCCTTGAAAAATACCTCTTCAATAGAGCAAAAACTAAATCCCTAAATTTGGAAACAAAATTTCAGATTGCAGTTGGAGTTGCTCGTGGGATGCAGCATCTGCACCGAGGTTGTGATGTCCAAATCTTGCATTTTGACATCAAGCCTCGCAATATACGTCCTGATGATAAATTCATTCCAAAAGTATCTGATTTTGGGCTAGCGAAACTTTGCTCCACAGATAAATCTGCAGTGACTTCGACTGCTGCTAGCGGGACTATAGGATATGTGGCTCCTGAATTTATAAGAAGAAGTATTGGTGCAGTTTCTCCCAAGGCTGATGTGTATAGTTTTGGTACGTTGCTAATGGAAATGGTAAATTTAAAGAGAGACTTGATGGAAAATAATGATAATTCCGAACGGTACTTCCCGCATTGGATATATGACTACTTGGACAACGACAATCATATTGGAGTTGAAACACCTGGTGAGAAAAATGATGATGATAGTATGAGGAGACTAGCATGGAAAATGACAATAGTAGCATTATGGCGCATACAGATGAATCCAAATGACCTTCCATCAATGAGTAAAGTGTTAGAAATGTTGGAAGGCATGTTGAATGCTTGCAAGTTCCTAATTGCGCGTCCGGATAAATCATCCTCCATTGTAATAGACGGGGATGATACTGGGAGTGGGATTACACATTCTACTGATGATTTAGCCCTATTAAGTCATGATGGTGGTTCGTCCTATTTCAAAATTGCTATTGAAAAGTGATAAAATTATTGAGTTTCAACGAGTGTAATAATGATGTTCGAAAAATATGCACTTTATATTTTGCAACCAATTTATTAGTAGTTTCCATAACATTTCATATCTAAATATGTTATATGTGTGGATATTAAAAAAACAATGTACACATAAGCATTAGATTTTTGCGATTCCATTGAGCTCATCTATACATAAGTCCGAGCAAAACAATATCATGTAATGAATGTTTAAAGTAAAACTTGTGTTCCGAGCAAGTCTTTCAAGGTGTGATGGTTCTACAAAGTCTTGATAGACCATGATTACAGACCTTAATTAGTAGTTCTAATTAAGGTGATTCAGACATGATTACACTAAATTTATAGCTTTCTTATCTTTCTACTTCTTCTTTCTCGACATTCTTATAGTACTCGAGTACTCTAATCGTCATTCGAAAAAGTTTAACTTGGAGAATATTCCTGCAATTTATTTAACAAAGTCCAATGGTCTCTCCAAATAGATATCGTTGCAAGATCCATGTTGGTATTGGAGTGATCAATAATGTTATTTATGTATTTTCTATAAAAATTTAATCAAGAACTTTGCAATTATGTATCATACTCACATCCCAATTCTAAACTTCTGAATATTTATAACTTTTGATGTTTTTTAACTTAATTTTAATTCTCAAAGTGTTATTTATTTAAAAAATAATTTTTTTAAAAAGTTTTTGGCATATATTATACATTACTGTCGTTTTCATGAAATTGCTGTCATCCACACATTATTATGGTCTTGATTAGTATCTAGTTACAAGTTAAGATTGATTTTTAAAAATGAAAAAAATATGTGAGAAAACTGTTTAATTTAATATTCCTTAATTTAAGCACGTATACACTACGCTAAGCCTTGTTCACATCTGGTCTGACCAAGTCTGGTGAAGTTATTTGAACGCCAAGTCGTTGGTAAGAAATGGTTTGGAGTCGTGCTTATGTTGTATATATATTAATTATCTTCCACACAAGATTCATGATGATGACAAGTCAAACCTTTCTCTTGGCATCTTCATCTCTTTTCATTCTTTCACAAACCTGTGTTGCAAATTGCACTCCTTCTGCTTGTGGCATCAAGCATGACGCAAGGAAATGCGCTAGTTCCAGACTCGAAATAGCATGCGAAAACGATGTCGCTTTGTTGTCTCACAAACACTATGTGAAAGAGATCAACTACCTCAACTCCACCTTCCATAGACAGAGATGATGTCTGCTCTTTTCCCTACTATTCTCTGTATTACCCGCATGTATTACGACAATAAAGTTTATTATGACTACAAGTTCATCCCAAGATTTGATGAGCTGCCGGCGTCCATTGAAGAATTCACCCCTCTTTACAGAGATTACGCTATGAATGTCGAATAGATGCCATAGTGTTGACGTCCTGGGAGTTGAGGGATTTCAAGAACGCTTTGCTTTTGGAACTCTCTTTTGCATGGATTTGAACTCGTGTACTGTGTGGACTGCATATATCATGCAGATTATATATGTAATTACACTTGATAACCCGCTTTGCTATTCCTGTATATCTACAATCATTGCTTCCGTTTCATTTTTACCATCTTCCTTCAGATTGGTTCAATAACATAACATATTAACATTGTCATTGGAAAATATTTGCATGTATTCCTTGGATGGATGTCAGTAGAATCATGAGATGGAAACAATTGTAATAGAAAAACATGATATATTTTGTGAGCCCTGCAGTAGGGATCATTGGAGTTGTTGTTGGTGTATGGATCGACATGGCAGCCCTCGGTAAGAATACTTATAACTTTTTGGTTTCTTCTTCTTGTTATATTCATGATCATTTATTTATTCTCACAACCACGAATGATTATATGTATGTATTTGCAGCTAACTCAACCAGTCATGCTTACATTCTTAATTCATAATATAGCTGCTCTTTCAAGCTGTTATCTAAAAAATTACATTGGAAAAAATAAAATTACTAATATTACGAACCGTGCAGGTTCTAATATATAAATGAAACAAGAAGAAAAAAGCAAAAAAGAATCATAAATTCAACCATATAAAGTATCCTAATGATATATCTCAATTCTTCCTGTGTGCATAATGATAACATTTATAAGAGATAAAGCATTACATGCTTTCATTTATTTTCATAAACCATGTGTATGAATTGACTGCTCTTGTTTTCTCTGTTAGAATACTCTCGAAGAAGAATCTTAGGTCTCATATTTCACATAATTAATCCAAGCTCATATGTGCTCATTGTCATAACAGTGTACGCCATCTTGATACCGAGGATCATCATTTTCCCCGTCGCTTTGTGTCTTTTGATCTACAAATTTAGAAGAAGGCATTTGTCCATGTACACAATAATAGAAAGCTTCTTGCAGAGCGACAACAAACTCATTCCAGTAAGGTATTCATACTCCGAGGTTAAAAAGATGACTAGAGGTTTCAAAGAGAAACTAGGTGAAGGTGGCTACGGCTCTGTTTACAAAGGGAAGCTCCGAAGTGGCCATCATGTAGCGGTAAAATTACTTGGAAAATCTGGAGCACATGGTAAGGATTTTATCAATGAAATTTCAACTATTGGAAGGGTGCACCATGTGAATATTGTCAAACTAGTTGGATATTGTGCCCAAGGCACTAAGCGAGCACCTATCTTTGATTTCATGTCCAATAGTTCCCTAGAAAAGTACCTCTTCAAAGGGCAAAAAGATAAATCCTTGAACTTGGATAAGAGGTTTAAGATTGCAGTTGGAGTTGCTCGTGGGATTAAGTATTTGCACCGAGGGTGTGATGTCCAAATCTTACATTTTGACGTCAAGGCTCACAATATACTTCTTGATGATAAATTTATTTCAAAAATATCTGCTTTCGGGCTAGCAAAACTTTGCCCCACAGATAAATCTGCAATGACCATGACTGCTGCTAGAGGGACAATAGGCTACGTAGCTCCTGAATTGATAAGTAGAAGTATTGGTGCAGTTTCTCACAAGGCTGATGTGTATAGTTTTGGTATGTTGCTAATGGAAATGGTGAACATAAAGAGAGACCTTATGGGAAATAATGGTGATTCCGAACAGTATTTCCCATATTGGATATATGATTGCTTGGACCGTGGCAAAGATATTGAAATTCAAATACCCGAGAACAATGATAATGATAGTATTAAAAGACTTGCTCGAAAAATGATAATAGTAGCATTATGGTGCATACAAATGAGTCCAAATGATCGACCACCAATGAGCATAGTGTTGGAAATGTTGGAGGGTGATGTTGAAAATTTGCAAATTCCTAACCATCCGTCTAAATCAACACATACTATATTAAATGTGGAAGATGGTGAGAGTGGGATTACACATTCTACTGATTCTGTACCCTTATTAGTTCACAATGGTGGTTCGACTTGTTTTGAGATTACTGTTGAAGAGTAACAAAATCAGAAGATGTGTTTGCCCAACAAAGTCTTTATAGACTCTTCTTTTATATGTCCATCACTAACTATTGTAATTGAGACATGCACATACCAAATTCATAGCTATATTATCTTTCTGTAATAATTTGCTGAATTTCGCAAGCCAAGTTGAAAATAATTGCCAAAAAAAAAGAAAAATTATCTAGCCGATATGGAAATAGACACCTAATCAGCTAGCAAGTATGAGAATTAGTAACATAACAAACTTGTGGACCAAGTGTTTGCAAAAATGTAACTACAAATGGCAATTTATCTCATCTATTTTTTTATGACCTACAACATATAAGGAACTGTTCCTAGATCTTCTTCTTCTGCATTCCGAATTCCAATGCTAACTGTGATGATTCTAAAATTTAGCATTTTTTAACTTGATTGCTTAAATGGTTCTTTTACTATAATTGTGATGCTTTTGATAAAGATTTTTTCATGAAATTGCAATTATCCATATGGACCATATCGTACAATTTAATGATTAGATAAAAGTCAAAAGAATGAAGATCCTCATGTTCTGTCGATCAAAAATTGGGGAAGAAGAAGCAGCAAGTTGAGGACTTATGAGAAAATTAATATCGAACAAAGGAAGAGGAATGTTTTCATTTTCATTTCCAAGAAAGATTGGATTCATCTAAATTACTTAAACCACTGCAACTTTTACACAAGGGTCATCAGAAAAGACCAAAACAATTAAAGAAAAGAAATTCAAAAATAAAAACAAGTGGATCAAGGTCGATGACGTGGTTGCCCATCCAATCTTAACCTTATTTTAGGGTATGTTCAATCAATTGCTGTCATTTGACAGTTTTTGATTGCATATCCAGATTTTATATATTTTTATTTAAATGTACAATATTATGAGTAATTATTAGATAAAGCCTAACATTAATATATTTTCACAAAATCTTAGCCTTATAATTAAATATATATTTTTACTTCTTTTTCGTAATAGTAATATTATGTTTCATGCATCTATTTGGAAATTTATTTATTTATTTTTAATTTTATATTCTAACTCTTGTAACTTTTATTTTGTTATTAAGTCAAATATCAATTTTTAAAGTGAGCAATGCTATTTTTTATTTATAATCATAAATTTAAAATACAAAATAATTGTTATATATTTTTGTTAAATCTTTTAAATTTAATAAGAAATTGTCATAAGTTAATATGTATTTAAAAATAATGCAAAAGAAAAGATAATTATTTAGGTTGGTTTAGTGTCATGCATGGGGAAAAGAATGAAATTAGATTGGGAGTTGTAAGAGAAAACTGAATATTTTAATCAAGATGAGGTCTTCTGTCAAACCACCTAAATGATTTAGATGGATTTAGGTTTAGGATCCAGGGTAAATATGAGTTTGGGTTTATGATCCAAGACGTGTTAG
>AYJT01091162.1:0-11186 GCA_001278415.1 Ocimum tenuiflorum | reverse complement strand
TATTGTTCTCACTTGCATGATATGTCTGTTTATTTCTGAATCCTTCTTTTTCTCAAATATTTATTCCTTGGTTCTACGTGTTACTCTTTTCTGTTTTATTGTTTGGAAGGATGCAGGTGCTTTTACAGGTAAAGGTTGGGATTGAGTTTATGAGGGATCCTGTCATAGAGATTCTTCAATTTGAAAAGTATCATGGAAGAGATCCATTCTTTGAGAATCAGCAAACCCAAGCTTCTTTTGGTCATGACCGATATGGCGAATTGTTAAACTGGCTGCTTCCTTTGAATAATGCTCGTCGACCTTCCACAGGTCCTGCATCTCCACGACAGACTTCCAGTTCAAGTATGCGGGGCACACACACAAAACGGGCAGCATCTCTGTCCTCTGGTTCAGAGCTTTTTTCCTTTGGTCATTTTAGAAGTTATTCTATGTCCTCACTTCAGCCATATAATAGAACGCCTGAAGCTATGCCAACACCTAGTGCTACAGCAAGCTTAGTCCCAGAAGATCAGTATCAATTTTCATTTCAGAGTTTTGTTGAATCCCAGAATGGGAATGAAAATTTACTATCTTTCCGAGGTATCTCATTGGCGCCTGGGAGATTTTCTGTTCAGTGTGGTCTGGAAGGAGTTTTTACTCCTTTAAGAAGGTGGAGGAGGAAACTTGAGTTGATAATGCCCCTGGAAATTCATTCCTATTCCATTGATTGCAACACTGATGATATTCTTTGTGTGCACATAAAGGTGTTATTTCTTTCAAACTTCATTCTCATCTCTGTCTAATCTCCATCAATGGGGATTACTTGGAATTGAACTTATGGTAGTAATTTTTTTAATATGGAACATACGATGTGCAATTATTTTAAACTATTTTGCAGAATGTTTCGCCTACATATGCACCAGATGTGGTGGTATTTATAGATTCAATAACGATGGTTTCTGAAGAGACCTCAAGTGGTGGGCCATCGTTATCTTTACCAGTTACTTGCACCGAAGCTGGGAATGACTACAGTTTGCCAAACTTAGCACTCAGGTTTTGTGTGCTTCCTTTAAAATTAAAGTTATTGCATCTTGCTGATTTTGAAACTTATAAGATAGTTAGCTTACATGTATATGCTTAAGGAATTATTTATTTGAAATTATACCCTTTCTTCATCCGCAAATGAACCAAAAACGTGTGTACGTGCATATAACTTTGAAGCATCCATCTATGCAGAAATTAATATAACATCAGTCTCGTAATAATGTTTCCTGTAATTGCTTCAACAAAAGGAAAATACTGCTTGATGCCTATTCCCAATGAGTCTGTAAAGCATCGACATACCTCGTTGTGAGGTTATATTATAAACGACATTACCAATCATTTCAACTAATAGTATCACTATATCATAAATCAGAACTTTGCCTCTTGGTGTTAGTACATGGATCTCCAATTTTACAAGTTTTATTTATTTATTTGTACAATCAACAGGAGAGGTGAAGAGCATTCCTTCATTCTCAAACCAGTAATGATGTTATGGAGGCATTACAAAGGTCACACTGATTGGAATAGAAGACGGCCGCTCATATCAACTCGAGCTTCTAGATCAAGGTGGCTTCCTTCCTCCAATCCGGAATGGAGACAAAGCCATCCGTCCGCTGTTCAATATGCACTTCTTATCTCATGTCGATGCAATTATACTGGTACTGAAATTATGCAATCAATATTGCATGGTGAACAAGTGGTATTTAATAGTACTTGTCCATATTTGTAGAATCAAAGTTGTTCTATAGGCATCCAGTAAGCTGGAAGCCTCGTATTGCCAGAGATCTTATGATCTCTGTTGCATCTGAAACATCAAGGCGAACACTAGTAGCTGATGGAACTCAGCTTCCAATTCAGGTACATGTGGATTCTACTTTCTAGCAACCACTCTTCTTCTGCATGAAATTACACTATTTGCCTCAAGTGGTTCGTTCACATTTTCAGGGTACAACTCTCCTCGCGTCAAATATGACATCTGATGATCTTACATTGACAGTTCTGGCCCCGACATCATCAAATTCTTCTTCTCATGTGTCAACGTGCAATTTTCCATTCTCACCTTCGAGTCCATTTGAAGGTGGCGTGAATGCATATACTGATCTTAGCTGCACACATTTATGCTTGCAGTCTAGAGTTCCACTAGGGTACGTAACATTATCCTTTCCGGCACTCACTTTTACTGTTTTTAGTCAACATCTTCAGAGTTTGTCAGACTTTGCACCAGATGCGTCCCTTGTCAATCTACGGTGGCCTTGGATCTTGATGTTCTTCCTCTAGCAGATGGCATGATGATATCTCTTGATTCTCTGCAAATTGATGTTAAGGAGAAAGGTAGTAATTTTGTTGTAGTTCTCAGCTCGAGCACATGTTTTATAATTGTTGAAAGAAATTAGTAAGCTTTCTTCATTTGTGTATAACAGGTAGGATTTATATGCCAAAGCAGACGCTGAAGATTGCTGCAACTCCAAGCATAAACTGATGTTGTAGTTGAGTCCTTTTTTTATGCTTATATGAGTGATGTGTAAAAGTTGCTATGTATGAAGTGGTGATAGTAGCTAGATCTTGACTAAGTTATACATACTGTAAGTAAATATGTTGTATTTCTTTCAATAGTAAATTAGTGATACACGAGAGCCATCAAAACTGCAGTTTGATGGAATCCTTTTCTTTTCAATATTTCTTGTCTGAACGTTGTAAATTGCGTCCAAGCAGCTACTCCCTTGTGATTCGTTTTTACCGAAACATGAAATACAAAAATAAATAACCAGAAGATTTGATTCGATGATGGAAAAGGTTGAGAGGCATAAGCCTTTGGGGTCCCATTTTCATTCGCTAGTTGTTGGTCCATGTGTTTTTCTAGTTTCAAATTATTATTTATTATAATAACGAATGAGTGATTGTTTCTACTCTTGTGCATGAAATTATCGAGGCTGATTAATTAATTGCAACAAGGTCAAGGTAAACCTAAATATTCTTTTAATGAAAGGTCACTCTATCTGTATTATTGAGTTGTGTGTGACATCTCTAAATTAGATATAGTTTATGTCACCTTCAAAACATGCTTGATATGGCTATCTTTAATTTATAAGTTATTATTAGATCATATCTCCAACATGAAAAAACATAGGGACAGCTTGCTTCTGCATATTTGGTTTGGTAAAAGAACATTAATTGTGCCCAACAAACATAAATTATTGCCCTCGACCATGACATACCAGTAAAGCCTGCAATCATCAGATCGATGCTCCGACCTATATTTAACCGAAATATGGAGGATGAATTACTTCTTTTCCAAATGAACTTAATTAAATACCAAGTTAATTTTGACCCAGAAAAGATTTAGTATAAAATGTTCTTTTGTGTTTGTGTGTTACAAGCATTACAAATTTTAAGAATATAAATGATTTTAATGTTACAAGCAATATTCCTCTCAAAAAATGTCACAAGCACAATCAAATTTACTTTTTTAAGATTATCATGCGAGGAAAATACGAGTCAAATTGTGTGTGTGAAAGTTTCCTGATTGTGTAATTTCTTATCGGTGAAAAGAATAAATAAAAGGACTGTTGTGTCACAAAAGTCAAAACGATGAAGCAATTGTGATGCACTGTGTGACCCTAGTATTTTTTCAGTTGCAACCTTGGTGCTTGTAAGTATTCGATTGAAAGAGCTTAACACAAGAAGCTAATCCGCTGTGGTGTTGTTATTATTATTATTATTATTAGACAAAAAATTGCATTAGACTAGGGATAAACAAATGATCCGTCGGTTCGAAAATTAAATAAAAACGAGATTGGAAATAAACTCTTAATTTTATATGAGGGTTTCTTACTAAAAAGTACAATTAACTCGGATTTGAAGGCGTATGATCCAAAGCAAAAGTAACAACTAAACACTGTAGGGAAAATGTGATGCAAATTGTGAAGTTTTTTCATATTGGTCTCGTTATTTTTTATTTGGCTCGTCTTTCACCTTCTTTAAATGTAATCTAGCTATATATTGGTTCGTTTATCACTTTTTAAGACACTGCCGAAAAGAATAATCTTGCATCCTATCATCTCATTGTAGTTTTGATTCAAATTCGAGCAGAATTACAACAATTTATTTATTTTATATTGCTTGTCAATTGTATCATGGGAATTAAATGCTCGCATGAGACGAATTTGGCTTAAGAAAACTTTAATTGCATAGGTCTTAGGTTCCTTTAAATATGTTTCAGTCACATGTCTACATAAAGCTAGCTAGAGTTAATTCAATTATTATATATATCGTTGTATCCGGTTTTGTTTACTATACGTACAATACAACAAACATATCCACCCCGTATAACCGTCAAGAGAAGAATTGCTGTGTTATGCTATTTTATTTCTTTGCTATATAAAAAGACATTATCATTTTTCGTCTTGTCATCAAACTGAATTCCTTATCAAATCATAATCAATTCTAAGATTTTTGAGATCATATAATTTGTATGAAAAATCAACTCCTTTTTGTTGAACAAATAGAGAAACAAGACTACAAATATTGGAAAGAAATAAACAACAGCATAATTGAATGTTGTACTTGTCTGATCATTATTTTACAAAAATAAATAACAATTTCAACTCACTCTACATCACCAAGAGAATCAACAAATAATTAACACAAGATGCATGTATGTTGTCATAATTTTTTAGTACTCATAATGATTAATTAGCAGAGACAAACGCATTATTTATTCCAATCCTATCTCATCCATGATTTTAACCGAATATTCTAAGAGAGATTTACAGCTCTATAAAAAATTTAAAATAATATACCAAGAAAATAATTGCTTAGAATTTCTAAAATAGCCAATTTGTTATTTCAAAAGGAAAACTAGTCACTTTGTTATAAAATATTCACAATATAGTCAAAAGAACATTTTAGCTCTTACTTTTCTGCCATCAATGATTAGAAAAGTACTTTTTCCGAAAAACAATGTTGATTCAACTAGCTAAACCGTAAAAATTTAGTTGGTGCAACCATGTATTATTTGAAAATAATAATCTTTATGTGTCACGGTTGATATTGCGGATTAACTGCGATTCCATCGGTTGAACCGGTGGAACTGCTGCTAAACCGCTATCTCAACCAATGTTGAAATAATATTCGGTTGAGATAGTTGTTTAGTCACGGTTCCGGCGGTTCAACTAATGGAACCGTGCTAAACCGTAATATCAACCGTGACACATAAAACATATTATTTTCAAATAATACACGGTTTAGCTGGTTGAACCAACATTGTTTTTCACAAAAAATATTTTCTCAATCATTAATGGCAGAAAATTAAAAGCACAAATATTATTTTGACTATATTATGAATACTTTTGTATAAGTGACTATTTCTGCACTTAACTTATCTTATCTAGTGACTATTTTACAAAGAACTTCAAAATAAGTTATCATTTTTTTTAAAGGAAAAAGAAAAAGAAGATGCATGAATGGAACTCCCACAAAAAAAATCCACCGCTCTCACGCGCGTGGGGGGAGCCAACACACTTAAAATATGACACGTCATCAAGATGGTGGGTCCCGCCTCTTATCGTCTCTCATGCCCGATCTGCCCTTCAACTCCACTTCCACCCCCCATGAAAACTGACCCTTCAACCCCAAGTATTTCAATTTCTATATTTGCCCCCATACCCCCGCAACCTTTTTTTTCTTTTTTTTTGGGGGTGAGAGGAGAAATGTGGAAAGTGAGAAAATGG
Organism: Ocimum tenuiflorum; assembly: GCA_001278415.1. Taxonomy (NCBI): domain Eukaryota; kingdom Viridiplantae; phylum Streptophyta; class Magnoliopsida; order Lamiales; family Lamiaceae; genus Ocimum; species Ocimum tenuiflorum. Next base: position 5,433 of record AYJT01091162.1, on the reverse strand, counting down.
ACAAAATGACAAGATTACGAGTAATGAAAATTAAGTAAATTTTCATTGGTACTTTGTCTATTTCTTTTAAAATTAGGGATTTTTAGTTAGTTTTTCTTATTTAAAATTTGAGGTTAAAATAATATCATATGTTTTCTCTTTGTCTTAATCTACTTTTAATTATGTCTCAATTTAATTTGACTATAGAAGGAAATGCGTATATCATTATAATATTTAACAAAGATATTTGCATAGGTTGTATACAATTTTCTACTTCCAACGTGATTAGAATTCGAGATATTAAATCCTATATGCCAAATCAAACTCCAAATACATGGCTTTTAAATGCATTAAAAAAATTGAATTACAATGTAGAGGGGAATACATCCACTAAAAACTATTCTTAATATACAAAAGACTCTCTATTACTTTTTGAATAAGAAAGATAACAAAAATAAGAAAACAGTAATCCGTATTCCATGAAACCATTTTCAAACACGATTTTTCAATGCGAATTTCAAGGCAAAAATATGCGTTAGATCGCCCAAACGATTTAGATGGATCTAAGTAGTTTATTTTCACCAACTCAAATCTATAATCGTTCTGAATGTAAATCCACATTATATTATCCTAAATTTTAAATCAAAATCTACCTAAATTGTTTAGATCGTCTAACCGCGGAGATTTCTTATTTTAAATTTTTGGATCCCTAGGAAAGAAAAGTGGGCATATTCGTTTGCTTTAGACAGCGTAAGGTTATTTCCGGTATTGAAAGTTGCTGCCCGTATTCTCTGGGCAGACTGATTTGCTTTAGTTTTTAGTCTAGATTCTGTATGAAAGTAATAACCGATTATTCACACATTTTCTCAAATATACTTTTCCTTCTTTTTTTCACAATAATTATTTCAAATATCACACAACAAAACAATTTAAGATATACTCTATTGTGGATGCTTACTATATATATTAAATTATATGCACAAATTTTCTTTGAACATTGAAGTAGTCAGCATAATTTGTGTTTCTACTGAGATTTTGATATCATTCTCAAGGGGAGACATTTTTGGGGTGGTGGCGCTGTATTACTTATTCTTTTTGTTTTTTATTTTCAAGCGAGATTATGATCACTATCATTTTTACTATTTTCATTTGATTCCAGCTTTGCTTGTTGCACAGTACAAGCTTTTGTCAAGCGTGTGATCTACAATCACTGAGCTCTTTGTACATTCTCAGCTCATATTTTCAACTGGGTTTCAGCTATTTCGCCGGTTCTTGTTGTGGGTTCGATAGGAAAAGATTGCTCTTGAAGTGGGAGGGATATTCTGCAATCTTTTGTGGCGTTTGGGTCGAGCTGATCTTTGACCTTTGTCCCCCAAGTTCTAATTCTTTTGGGATTTTTAAATATAAAAATCCCGAAACTATTGGTGTTTCTCTCTTTTTGGCAATTTGAGTTTCTTGAAAGAAGAAAGCAAGCTTTTGTACAATTATATTCGACCTATTTTCTGAGATGGGTTTAAGTTGTTTTAGGTGATTGTGTGAGGGTTGAACGAAATTGGAGACTGTTTGGTGTATTTAACTATACTTTAGGAGGTGGATAATCGGGAAATCTTGGGAAGTATTTGATGGTTTTTGCTTCTGTGGAAGATGGGATTAGCTGATGATGGCTCAAAGGTGGAGTCTTGGGATGTCGAGAAATCAATGGGGAGGAAGAAAAAAGACGACGATGTGGTGGGGCAGACTGGTTGTTGGATAAAATTAAGGTTTATTGGCAGCTGTATTTCTTCAAGATCTAAAGTCGATAACTCTATTAGTGGCATCAGCACTCATGGTAATTCTTCCTTTTTATATAATCTCATTACTGAAGATGTAATCAAATTTTACTTTTGGTTTGTTTAATGTTATTTTGAAATTTTGGTGGATTTTTGATCCAAAGTTGCCTCTTTGTGACCGTGATATTGGATATTTGGAACTATTTCTGAATATTGGGAATGGTGGTTGATATGGGATTTATGAGTGTGGGAGGGTTTTTTGATAAATCCCAGTAGAAACCAAGAATAGGTCTGGCTGATTTTGGTAGTCTGATGTTCTTTTAGCAACATTGTAGGTGAGGTTACTGAAAATGATGGAAATGTGAAGTTCAAGTTTATTTATCAACTACCATAAGCATGAATTAGTGTTTTTTTGTGAAGTTAAAATTATGATCTAATTGCTGTATGCTTGCATAAATTTAGATACGAGTATATGTTGAGATTCAGCTTATTTGGAAAAAAATAAAATAAAACAAAGTTACTTGTGTCTAGACAACCTGGATATTTGGATATATTTCAGATATTGTGTATATGATGATTCCAGGATCTCGTGTTGCTGTTATTGGCACAATTATTGGTAGATTTGCTTTGACTCTATAAATGCTAGATATGCAACCAATGGGAAATAACATCAGAGATCGATATTCATATCAAGTGTTCAGAAAGATTCAGGGATTGCTGTTGCTGATATCTTATAAGTTATAGGACAATTATCAATTTACAGGGTTGCATATATCGATGGAAAGAGGAACATACACACTCTACTACCTCGTGCTCATAAGGGATAGAAGTTTTCTGATTTTCCGTCAAGCTGAAATGCTTCTTGTTGTTGGCATATTGTTTAGTAGTTGATGATGGAGACTGGTTAGGATGTGGAGCTGTTAAAAAATCTAGAGAGGATCACTATACGCTTTATAAAGATGATGCAGTTTATCGTCTTATATATTTATTCTTTATTTATTACTTTCTGATCAGAAAGCAAATCTACAAATGACACAAGTATAGATCAACCAGTTGCCCCTGTGATCCCATCCACCAATACTAGCAATGCTGAAAGCAATTCTTCCAGCACCAAACTTGAAGAAGAACTTAAAGTTTCTCCCCGTCTGAGGAAGTTCACGTTTAATGATCTTAAGTTGGCTACACGAAATTTCAGACCAGAATCACTCCTTGGTGAAGGGGGCTTTGGCTGCGTGTTCAAGGGTTGGATCGAAGAGAATGGAACAGCCCCAGTTAAGCCTGGAACCGGACTTACAGTTGCTGTCAAAACCCTGAATCATGATGGACTTCAGGGTCATAAAGAATGGCTGGTTTGGTGCTTTCCCAGTTTCAATTTCTTCGAGTGTGACTAATCATATGTATAAATTCTGACTTTCTGTTTTGTTTGGCAGGCTGAAGTAAATTTCTTGAGCGATCTCGTTCATCCTAATTTGGTTAAATTAATTGGTTACTGTATTGAAGATGATCAGAGGCTGCTGGTCTATGAGTTCATGCCCAGAGGAAGCTTGGAGAACCATTTATTCAGAAGTACGTATCTTTACCACATCTTGATGTTGCAATGGCAATTTATGTTCAAGTTCTATCACGCAAGATGTTTTTTGGTCACGCTTTTATGTATCTGTCTAATAATTCATATGGTATACAATCAATATAACTAGTTCTTCACGTTAGTTTTACATTATCATATTCTACAAATGGTGCAATATAACTTGTATTTGAACATTGTTAATTGCAGGGTCTCTGCCACTTCCGTGGTCTATCAGGATGAAAATAGCATTAGGAGCTGCTAAGGGGCTTGCTTTTCTTCACGAGGAAGCTGAAAGACCAGTGATTTATCGTGATTTTAAGACATCTAACATCTTGTTGGATGCTGTGAGAACCGAATACCTTGCTATCAACTTTCTGTCTTTTCCTTCAGTCTCTACAAATATGATTGCTGAATCTCAAGAATTTTATTTGACAGCACTTTCTCAATCTTCCAGGAATATAACTCCAAACTCTCTGATTTCGGACTTGCTAAAGATGCTCCTGATGAAGGAAAAACTCATGTGTCTACACGCGTAATGGGAACTTACGGCTATGCAGCCCCAGAATACGTCATGACAGGTTAAAGATCTTCCTTTTTATTGCCATGCTACCATCTTGTTTCTGGCCATGTTCCTCGCCATAACGTACATACACAATTCCCATGAAAACTAAAATATTCTAGCTATAAAGGTTATTCATATCACATAAGAAGATATATTTCCATCCTAACTAAGAATGCATGACCTCTTCCAGATTTAGGTGGTGATTACATTAGTTTGTCTCCAATTCGATGCAGGTCACCTTACATCAAGAAGTGATGTATACAGCTTTGGTGTTGTCCTTCTGGAAATGCTGACAGGCAGGAGATCAATGGACAAGAACCGGCCTAATGGGGAGCACAATCTTGTGGAATGGGCTAGGCCTCATCTAGGTGACAGGAAACGCTTCTATCGCTTGATAGATCCTCGGCTTGAGGGGCATTTTTCCATTAAAGGTGCACAGAAAGCTGCACAGGTGGCAGCTCGTTGCCTGAGCCGGGATCCCAAAGTTAGGCCTCTAATGAGTGAGGTGGTTGACGCCTTGAAGCCTCTGCCCAACCTCAAGGACATGGCTAGCTCGTCGTACTATTTCCAGACAATGCAAGCAGATCGAGTGAACTCCAGCCCAAACGGGAAGAACGCCTTAAGAAGTCATGGATCATTCTCCAGAAAGGGGCAGCGGCCAGCGAGAAGCCTATCAGTAAACGCCTCACCCTTTCATCAGTTTGCACACAACTCGCCGAAACCAAATGGTAAAGAGTAGGAAGAATTGTGTTATCTATCTGCCATTCTTTTGTGGGTTGATGGTAAGATTGCTGGAGAAAGGAATTGACGAAGAGCAGTGTAATGTGAAGGGGGATGGAGTAGATCTTACATTTTGGTGTTGTAGATAGTGAGAGTGTGTTGGGGAAGTTCCTAACCTCAAACCTACAACAGATGTAATCGATCAATTTCGGTTCTAACCGGACGTATATGGGGACTTCCGCCATTCTTTACGAGTGAATGCTTTAATTGATTTTTCCGTTTCATTCTTGTAACTAATTGCTTCATGGGGTGATTTAATTTCTCACGTTCGATTATTGTCTCCAAATGAATGGCTAGCTTGTAATTATTTTCATACTGCTTATTCCTACACTTGAACATAATGAATGTATTTTAACTCCTATCACAATCAATCTCTAGCTATCCCTATAAATTTGTTAAATTGTCTGCATGCATGGATTTCATAAAATTGGGAGTTAGGACGGAATCATAGTCAGTCCAAGATTTGTCCGAGGAGGCCTTGAGTTCATTGCAGTGATTATATACTGAAACATATACATTTTAGAATTAAATAGCAAGGATTACGCACGTAGTGGTTTCGTTTTTTGAAATGATGGAATTATAAAAATTATAATTTTTATATTTTTCTAATAAATTAAAATAATGATTCATTCAATCAAATAGAAAATAATTATATTATATATTTATCACCATAAAACAAATTATATTTTTAGATAATATTTATATTAAAACTCTACAAGAAGTAAGGAGCAAATTTGTTGAAAGTTCAAATACTACTTATGAAAAAATAAAAATTG
>AYJT01091159.1:0-11796 GCA_001278415.1 Ocimum tenuiflorum | reverse complement strand
TGTCATTTCGGTGAAGAACGCGACTGCCCACTCGCCATGCCCGTGTTGAGCACAGCCAACAACTATTGCATTCCAAGAAACTATGTTTTTGATGGAGACTTCTTTGAATGCGAGAACCCCATCTTGAATGTTTCCGCATTTTGAGTATAACACGACGATGGAATTGCCAACGTAAACGTCGGTTTCTAGCCCCATCTTGATGGCTAAAGCATGAATCCCTTTGCCCCAGTCATGAGCTTCCATCTCACGGCTTGAATATAAGGCGCTTGTGAATGATGATTGATTGGGGAGAATTCCTAATCTGATCATGTCGCCAAAAACTCTTAAACCTTCCTCGTGCTTGTCATTGGTGCCATATCCGGTTAGAAGAGATGTCCACACCACCACATTTTTGTGGATCCTCTCATTGAAAGCCTTCACGCATTCCTCGACTCTTTTGCAGTTTGCGTAGAAAGTGATGAGGGAAGCGATAATATAAGTGTCGAAAACATAGCCAAGCTTTGTAACTTGTGCATGAACTAGAGTCCCCAACAACAAATCACCAACTTTAGCACAACCTGATAAAACAGAGCATAGAGTGGTTGAAGTAGGCTTCATTCCTAAACCGACCATCTTCCTAAAGATGGCTAGAGCCTCATCGCTCTTCTCTAGCTGATCGAGGCCGCTTATCATCGTTGTCCACGAAATGATATTTTTCTCTGGCATCCTCTCAAACAATCTAGTCGCCTCTTCCAACCTGCCATTCGTAAATAAGCCATGAACCATTGCGTTCCATGCTGCTGTGTCTCTCACCGGCATCTCCATGAACAATGCCTTAGCCTCATCAATCATCCCATACTTGAAATATGCATCGATTATCGTTGTCCATGAAACGATAGTCTTCTCAGGCATTTCATCGAACAGCCTCAAACCCATTTCGAGGTTCCCACAACTGACACACACCTTGATCATCATGTTCCACATAACTGTATCTCTCACAGGCGTTTTATCGAACAGCTGCAGTGCATCGCCCAATCTGAAGCCATTCACGTAAGAAGAGATCATCTTTGTGCGTGAATACACATCGTGGGACGGTATTTCCTTTGGGATTTTTCGGCCTCGGTCGACTCTTGGGTTTTTGAAATTACTGAATGATGGTGGGATTCTTGAAATGGTGGAGTTCTTCCGGAAAAATGATGACTTTTGTATACAGCGAGCAATGCTGGCATGTCTTCCGATCATGATGGAAGAACCTGTAGTAAATGGAAAACAAAGCAGATTTCCTTAATCCTCGAAGCAAGAAGTCGACTGCATCTCTAATGATTTCCTTGGTTAGCTAACCAATTACATTAGGTAAAGGTAAGAGATACATATCTTAACCGTATCTCTATATTTTTCGACATTAAGAAACGAGGAAGAGATAATCGGTTAAGTAGTTAACCAAGGCTAAAAAAAACTTTATGTTCAATTAAAAATTATTCTAATCGATTTAGGTGAAACAACTCCAAAAAAAAAAGAGTACTCCGGGAAAAGGAATTGGTCAACTTGAATTTAGCAGAAGGTGCTCCAAAAAAATGAATACGCTAAGCATCGAACTCGGGATCCTTTGATTCTCATATCACAAGTATAGATGAATTTGATTAACTTGGATAGGGGTGTTCATTGTTTGACTGATATTCGCCAAACTGTCCAAACCAAATTGATTTGATCAGTTGAAAGAAAAACTGCAGCCGGCCAAATTGAAAAATCACAAACCGAATAATATTGGTTTGACCGACGTTTTGAAATATGAAACCGGTTATTTCGATCGGACTGACTGTATTTAACAATGCTATTAAAATTTCTACAATAAGTTCTTTCAATGGTGCATGCAATATATTTTATATTAAACTTTAACTAAAGAAAAACTTAAAATTGTCATGCTTGATAAAATATATACCATTATTAATATTTTAAGTTAGTTTGTTGAGAGTTCAAGGTTATGAATTAATATTATAGAAATAAAAACAAATAAGATTACGATAAAAAGAATTAAGTGGACAGAATATATTTTTTGAAATATTTTATAGAGCAACTATCTACTTTGATATTTATATTCCAAATCACGAAACCGGCCAAACCAAACCGCATAAATATGATTTTGCCCATTTGATTTGCTAAATTTTCAAACCATACCTATTGGTTTGACCAATAATTCACCCTCCAAACTGGCCACACCGGACCGTGACCCCCCTAAACTTGGATATACTAATTTTGGTTATGTATCCAAAGATACTCGAGGATATGTTTTTCTTAAGTATAATTCTTCTACGACCCTTCATATTTTTTGGTTGGAGTACAATTCTTATTTCATTAGAAAAGGAGTAGTAGTGATAAAATTGGGACCATGTTGTTATTAAACACTTTATACAAAAGATCTTGACACACAAAGAGATTCATTATTACTTTATTGTTAAATGGGTTGAAAACCAGATATATATGCTTAAGACCGATTCATTAAGGATCTACACACAGTTCCATTTTTTTCTTATCATAGTCTCATTTAAAAATTAAAATTAATTTAGAATTAACCCTTGCAGTTCCAAGTCTTAAGATTCACAATCCCTCAATTCTCAACCGCCACAACTTCCTCAATATGGCATGGAACTAGTGATATCATTTAGCTCGAACCTGATGGATTGGCCTGAAAAGTCCGAACTCAAGTGCGGGTTGAAATTGAACCGAGAAATAATTTGTACCGAACAGGATAGATCCAACGCCATACCACAGCTAGGATTCCAGAGAGAATCGTTTCTCAGCTGAGAGATGTTCGTACATGAATGTTCTTATTCCTTTACAGGCCTACCTCATGAAGGCCTCATAGCTAAGAGGACAGTTGTAAACAATGACCCAAAGAATTCAGACTTCCTTCTCTGGACTATCGATGAGATCTCCACCATGGATGTAGAGATTATCTCCCATGTTCGGAGAAAGCTTGGAAGCATCAGATCTTATCACTCAGCAGGTGAAAGCTGAAATGTTGAGATGGTAATTCTGGAGGCATTGCTCTTCCTACGATGAGCACGCTATATGCCTTGCCCATTTCGGTCTAAGCTTCTGCAAAACAGAAGAAGGTTGGGCTCTCAACCGGCAAGGTTTCTCTTCGCAGTATTCACCGGGGAAAGATATTTCATTAACCGATCCCGAGAAATTTTGCATCACCGCCAACACAATAATGGCTCCGAGCTGCCCCCTCCACTTGACAGAGGAACTAGAACATCTCGAACGCAGTATGCTAAGCAAGCATCCAGGATTGTTATCAGAGAGCCAAATGCTCAAGGCAGGATTTTAACTGGACCTACCATTGACCCAGTTGATAAAGGGAAAGGAAGTCTGGTCGAAGTCTTCCTCTGTTGATGAGGAAATTCAACATATTTCTCTCCTTCTCGCCAAGAAGGCAGTTCAGGCTCACTGACTTCCCATCACAGATAACTGTACATCAGGAAATGCTAGTACCAGTAGCCAAAGAATTACCTCAACTGGATTTATTGGTAAATCCAGATGAGAAGATAATTGAAGACTTGGATATGAGCTTTTCCGATGACGATCAACAAGTATCAACTAAACATGATAGTGCATGTGAACCAACTGATGGAGCGACTACTACAACTGAAGAGCCAGCAAAGAGAGCTGAAATAGTACCAGCTGAAGAAAAAGCTCAAAACAGTCAGCTGAACTACCAGTTCTTACGGCTCTAGCTCGAGTGTATTCAGTTTCAGCTGAGTCTGGCGAAAAAGAAGGAAGTTCAGCTCTCGTACCTGAAGCTCCTGACACAGCTATTGCCACAACTTCTGGTGTCAATCAAGAACTCTCAGTTTCTGACTTGGATTTCAAACAAGTCCTTGATGTAGTCTCCTCTCTAAATACTGTGGTATCTGGTCTCTCCTCACATGTCTCAAATGCAATCAGAAATAGCCAACCTCTTTGATGCTGTCAAGACGAGGTAGAAGGAAGAAGAAAAGAGAGGAGGAGATCCAAAAGAGAGCTGAAGCTTTGAAAAAGAAAAAGGAGGAAAAGGTTGAGGCACGAAAGCGGAAGGAAGCTATAGCTGAGGAACGGAGACGCAGGGAAGCTAAAGATGAAAAGATGAAGAAGAAGAGGCAAGCAAGGAAGGAGACAGAGCAAAAAGAATAATCAGTTTTTTTTTTTCTGTCCAGTTAATGTATAGATTGTCTTGAATTTTTTTAGTCTGTACATGTAATTCATCATCAAATGAAAAACTGATATCACGTGCTTAATTTTTGAATGACAACATCCAGTTGTCTAAAAAAAAAAGCCCAAAGAGTAGCTATGACTGAGTTGCACAAATTTGTGTCACCAGTTCGATGAAAAATTCAACTATTATACTCGGACATATCTACGGATATTGCCTTGCTTCTTTTATAGCCAGGGTTTTGACATCATCAAAAAGGGGAAAATTGTTAGGAATATTGCTTAGTTTTGCTAATGTAAACCCTTGATGATTAAACTCTTGAGTAGAAATTTAGCTTAATCTTGATCCAGCTTCATCCGTAACATGTATAGTATAAGAATCTTGTAATAGCTAGTCAGTTTTGAAGAATGAAGAACTGAAGACTAAGCTAAAGAGTTCAAGACAAATATCGGATCAAGGGGGAACCAGAATTAGAGTCAAAGGATCAACTCTGAAATCTGGAAATAGAAACTGTCTGGATCACAGCTGATAGCCCTAAGAAGAACTGACAATCAATTACATCTAACAGTTTCAGGAAGAAACTGACCATAGTATAACGACCTTGGTTTTCAAAGCAAAAAACTGAGAAAGGACAAACTGGAAGAATGTTAGTCACAGTTCGGAGATTAGTTCATTCCTAGGACTGACATTATGGGATCGAAGTTGGAACATACCACGTGAACTTCCAACCCTCAGACAGACAAAAAGTAAAAAGCTGCACACTATCTGATACAAGCAGATCGTTGTGAGTAACGGATACCTGAGTATATGAAGAAGTCTGAAGAAAATTAAAAAGATCTCTGAGACTACCAACGACCATCAAATCAATCAAAGAAGTCCTTCAACATTCTGTTTATCACAACAACTAATTTAAAGAGAGAGTACTATAAATACCAAAGAACACAGAAAAAGAAGAAGAAGATTGACAAGTGAAAACAATTAAAGAGCAAACTACTCTAGCAAGAACCTCTAAATACCGTGAATTCTTCACAAGAACCTGGTCTTAACGACAACTTTACTGTCATTGGTTTCCTGACCTTGCAAATCCAAGACTATTCAGATTAAGTATGAAAACCAACATGAGTTCGTGAAGAGAACACAAATCTTCAACTCTGCAGAAGACGTTGAGCATAGATAAGGAGATCAAAGCTTCATCAACTGCCTACCTTGAGTTGCTGACGTGGAACCCAACAGTCGAGAAGATCTTCATCTGGAATTCGTGTTCAATCACCGAAAGCAGATAGGATAGGTGTTTGAGTCCCTGAGTGGTGATGCCCAACAACTAAGAAGAATAACATTGTAATCTGTATTCAATTACTGAAAGCAATTATTATTAGTGTTTTCCCTTCAGTCGACGAAGGAAAAGAAGACGTAGGAGCATTTGACCTCTGAACCTCTATAAATATTTTGTCATTTCTATTTCTTTGACATTCATCTGTCAAACTATTTTGAAACCTGTCAACTGAGTTGAGTTGTATATTTGAAAACTGATCTAAGACTACTAGATAGTTAAGGTTTTTGCAAAGGAAACTGGCTCTAATTTGTTGGTTATTATAATGGGCCTAAGTTTAAATTCCGCAATTTATTTTATACTCTGATCTGGAACCAACATCGTTTGATTCCGATGATTAAAATCGAACCTCAATATTTTGCATACATGCAGTTGGATATCTTGATGATAATATTATAATTTTTTTTAATTATATTTAAGTTTTTAATTATATTATAGCTAATGTTATAATTTTTCTTATCACAAATGTTGAATATAATAAATATGAAAATGATATGGGATAAAAAAATTTTGGATGTTATTAAATTTATTTTGATTACTTAAACTTCCAAGCAATAATGTATTTTGCTTTTTGTTTCTTATTTTTTAAAAATATGATTTAATATTTTATTTTATGCAAATATTATTAGTCTTATTTGGATGATGGTTAATATTTTTATGCTTGTAATTTTTTTTACTTTTCTATTTATTTATTTATTTTATGTATCGACAAAAAATTTATTATCAGAAAAAATTGCAACTTAAAATAACCCGTAACTCGATTGAATTGGCCCGAAACCCAACAAATTGGCTCGATTGGCATCCCTACATGAAACCAAGAACAGTAATTCAGTGCATTAGGGAAATTGTTCTCATTGAGTTTTAATTACCAAACCCAATAATTAATCACCTCATAATTATTACTTGTTTCTTTATCTGAATTGATCATGAAGCCCATGAAGACTCATATTTTCACCACCTCCATGCATGTTATGTGATCATTTTTGGACTGATGGATGGTTGAATGTGGACATTTCATCAGCTAAAAATTCAATATACTTGTGTGTGCGCATAATGCGTATTACATGACCTTTTTACGAATGACCCATGTAATTACTGTGAAGAGTTTAACATAAAAAAAATATTCTTCTGAAGAACGGATGAGATAGGATATTACCTTACTTTTTTTAATTTTTTTGGGTACAAGAATAGCAAGAATTTTTAAGCGATTTTATATCGGATGCATTGAGATATCTCTTATATTGATGGAAGTATTTCATTAAGGAATCAAAGTTGTTGTCGATCTAATTTGATACGATAAAAAATCGCATGAGTTTTAATCTGTTAAATATCTCAGTTAGGTCAAATTCACACATGATCTATCAAGGATCTAATTCTTAAGTCTGTTGACCCGCTAAGTACCAAATTCTTATCGTGTTTGACATATTAAATATCTTATCCTAATGGGTCGACCTTCTAAGAATTGAAATCTTATAAGCCTCGACCATTAAGCATCAAAATCAAATACATATAATGCAACCCGCTGATAATCGAATGCTTCATTTCAACTCACTGAGTATGAGATCATAGTAATCCCATACATGATCCGTTAAGAAAGTGTTGGTGAGCATAAATTCGATCTATAAACTCAAAATACAAATGCCAGCAAGAAAATAATTCCAATTTTTTATCAACATGATGAGAATTCTATAACATTTATCTATTATATTAAAGAAGTCCTACATCACACTTGTTTTCCTGCCAAAGTCTGCAAAATGTGAGTGGAAGGTTGCGTTGGTTTGTTTTTACTATTTGGGCTTAAAAATAATATGGCCCATGAATATTTTGCATGCCACAGGAGAATACGCTGTTTCTCAAATTTATATTATATTGCTTTCAAAATGGATAGAGGGCATCATCTTGTAAATAGGAAATTGAAATTAAAAAAAAAAAGCGTAGAAATTGAAATAGGAAATTGTGGAAAGAGGCATTGAGAGAGAGAGGAATATAATGGAGAAATTAAATTAACAATGAAGTAGAAGTATACTAAAAAATAAGTTAACAACCGCGCAAGTTGATTTGGAAGTACCCTCAATAAACCAATAAAAAGTTTAGGAAGTCAAAATATAGGATTTAATTTAGGAAAAATTGAAAAAATAAAAATTATAAAATACAAAAATTAGGAAAAAGAGACAAAATATAAAAATTGATTATAAAAAAGTCAAAAGAAATCAAACGATGTAATATGTTTTTAGAAGTTTGTCATTTAAGAAAATAAGTAACATGCTATGGACGTTAATATGTGTGCAATTATGTTGATTATTATGCTATATAACAAATATTATATTAATTATACTTAAAATATTATAAAAACCTCAACACGAATTTACGTCAGCATCACATGTATCTATATAGCATGCATAAGGACTATATGCACACGTAATTCTTCATCTCATCATTTTTACAACATGAAAAAAGAGAATAATAATAATAGTTAAGTTTCTATGAGAGAAAGCAGTAGTACTATTAGTGGTGGTTGCTGGCATATTTAAGGCACACCAATCTTTTGGGACCTCTTCTTTCTCCGCCTCAAGATTTATTTTTCATTCAATACATGAGCTGCTGAAACTAATCATTTAACCATTTTAATATCTAACCAATCAAATTTATGTAAACACCTTATTCTATAGAATGAATCAAGACATGGATCTGACCAACCAAGAACTTCCCACATCTGATCACGAATCAGCTCAAGATATCGATCATGAATCCACAAAGGCTGCTGTGACGCTGCAAAAGGTATACAGGAGTTATCGAACACGCCGCAGATTAGCCGATTCAGCTGTTGTCGCTGAAGATCTCTGGTGAATTCTGTCACACTCAACACTATCTTATTTGTAAGATTTTATCTTTGATAGGGATAAGTCTCTAACCAGAAGATTAACACGAAGGTGGCAAGCCTTAGAATATGCTCGTCTCAATCACAGTACGAAAGCATTCTTCACCTTCATCCAACCTGAAAAACCATCTTCAAGGTGGAGTAGGATCAGCTGGAATGCTTCAAAGGCATGAAGAAATATCAAAATATCCAAACTTAAAAACTTGAACTTTACAGATCATCGGTTCATGAGACTCCCTCGTTCTGCTTTGCAGGTTGGGAAGGGCTTAGTCAAGGATTCCAAGGCTAAGAAGTTGGCTTTCCAGCATTGGATTGAAGCTGTACGATTTTTTCCTGCAAAAAGAAAGAGTTTTAGTTAGTTTGTTTTGATTTATGTGCTAATACAGATTGATCCGAGGCATCGGTATGGTCACAATTTGCACCTATATTTTGAAGAGTGGTGTAGAAGAGAGACACAGCAACCATTTTTCTACTGGTAAGTCAATAACTGATGCAACTATATCAAGATCCTAACTAGTTTGAGTAAAGGTAATCAATTATGCCGTTGTTTAGGTTGGACATTGGAGATGGGAAAGCCATTGATCTCGAAGAATGCCCAAGATCAAGACTTCATCAAGAATGCATTAACTATTTAGGACCTGTAAGAATCAATCAGCGGATTCATTGCCCACCCCCTAGGATGGATGCATATGTGATAGCTTCTGAAAATCCTTTATGCCATTCATATTGAATTTCTCACTAGTCTTTTGCCTATTGTTGAAACAAGCAAGAGCGAGAGAGATATGAATACATAATAGTTGAAGGACAATTCATCCACAAGCAAACTGGAGATCTTCTTGACACAGATGAGCAAATACCAGAGTGTAAATGGATATTTGTGATGAGCGTGTCGAATAAGTTGTATGCTGGAGTGGTGAGTTCAATGTCAGAAACAAATATATCGTCAAATCCTCATAAAGAAATGATCCATATTATTGCATCTATGATTCAGAAAAAGAAAGGAACGTTTCATCATTCCAGTTTCCTAGCAGGCGGTGCAACTCTAGCAGCTGGAAGACTCGTTGCAGAACGTGGAAAGCTCAAGGTGAAGTAGTGTAACAGTTAGCCAGTTATGAATAATCTCTATATTGATGTTGTACCTTTTGTTTTCAGTCTGTATCAGCTTATAGTGGACATTACCGGACAACAGATGAGTGCCTCCGCATCTTCCTCACTTTCCTGCAGAAAACTGGCGTTAAACTTGAAGAAGTTCAGGTAAAAGGTCTACACAAACATCATGCCTTGAAAATCAACTAGCCTGAAGTATCTAAACTCTTTTCATTTTAGGCAGGTAACATTCTCTGGAGAAAATCAACTGAGCAACAATGCTGAAAGTTCAGCTGATGAATGCAAGACAGGCCAAGCAGCAGAGAAACTAAATGAGTTGAAAATATTGCCAAATTAATAGATATCCAGAATCAAAAGCAGCAAGTAATCAAGTCCAGGACCATACTGCCAACAAATTGAGCATGTTGCTTCACCAATGATTGTTTAGGAGCATGATCAGAAAAAGCAAGAGAAATACACTGGATAAAAGCTTCCTGTACACTATCGATCAAACAAAACCCGATATATATAATAAGCATGGCTGTTGAGGGGCATAGTAGCACCTCTTTTTTTACTTTTGAAGAACAAAACATCATCATCTCCAACCCACCATTTCAATTCTTTAAAATAAATGAGAGACATCTGTCTTGGAATACATAGCACGAAGATTACACGGTGCAAGTAGAACAAGGGTGCAAGAAGTTATTACGGATTACATATGTTTGCCAAATACAACATGCCATATTGCTCTTAAATCTAATAGGTGGAGTTACATTGTACTAGTTGCAGAGTGAATTATGCAGCAGCAACAGTCTCTGCAGACTTTATTTCTGGTTCGGCTGCCGGTGCTTCTGGCGCTGGTGTATTTGCCGGTGCAGCTTCTGGTGCTGGAGCTTCAGTTTCCCAGAAGGCAGTTGCCTTCCCAGTCTTTGAAACTGTTTGGAAAACTACATCTGGCTGGACATTGCCTTTCACAGTCACCTTTTGCTTCTCGATGTCAATGTCAAATGACTCAACACCTACAAAGTGATACACAATTAATCGAAAATGAGCACGAGTATTTTCGTATTATACCATCACTTGAATGGCATGTTAAGATGCAGTTAAATAACCTACTTGGCAGCTATAAAAACTTAACATTGCTAATTATGAACATACATCTCTGAGTTTCAGTAAGCCAGATGTAATGAAATATAACTAGCTGTACAAGAACTACAGCCTGAGAAACCAAAAGACATATCTTGGAAAAAGTTGGGGACAATAGCCTGTTTAGAATAATAGAAGTGAAAAATTGCATGTGATAAAAGTGCGTTAAAAAAATCATAATCATCAAAACTCATCCATGTTATTGATATCCAGAGAAGTTGACAAACCATCCAATTTTCCAAGAACCCTCTTGACAGCTCCGACGCAGCCTTGGCATGACATGCCAACCTTCAGCTCCACAGTCTGCAATAAGGAATAGCGTAAGATCATTAGAATTGATTTAGAAAATAGAATACCAAGTCAAATAAACAATACCTTATTGTTTCATTGGTCTAAAATAACTTTGAGCGACTAGTAAATCAAGACGTTAAGATTTCATCAAACCAATCTATCTCATATTTAGCAAAAATGACACAAAATCACCATAACAATATTTAGAAGTGAGAAAATGCTAATGAATGGCTCAGATATAAGATGTTCAATTTGTAGCTAAATCATCAGCTGATTCTACTAGCAAAGTCAAACACTATGCAATCAAGGAAATCAAAAACAAACATCTAATAAAATAAAAGTAAATGCAACGGAACAAGAAAATCGAGAAACAGCATTACTTGTGGACAAAAAGCAGATTTAATGCATGCCCTTAACAAATCGATGCCTTTTTCCATGTTAACTTAGAAAATCAAACTCCACTAACAATAATTATCGAAATCAAATATTTTCATCGATCATTATATGGAGCCAAATCCGTTGACAATCGCCAATCAAGAAAGAAAGACAGAATTCGACATCATAAAATCAAATGAAATTTTCTCAAAAAAAAAAATGAAATGAATGAAGTAAATCGAACAACATTCAATATCAACTTCATTCAACTAATTCTAGGAAATCAAAAATAAGGCAAAAGGATCTCACCTGAGACATGATGATTAGGTTTTTTAATTGATCAAAGAAAGCAAGGGCTGGCAAATTTGTCAAAGGAGATTATGATATAGGGATGAGACTTTGGCGCTGAGTTGTGGGCGATATTTATAGAGCAGAAATTTATTGAAACGACGATAAATAATTAAACGAATCTGATTTGACAGGCGATTCTGATTCCGAATTTGCTTTTATTAATAATTT
>AYJT01091158.1:0-10706 GCA_001278415.1 Ocimum tenuiflorum | reverse complement strand
AAAAAAGAAACACTTTCAAATTCAGTATTATTTGTTACGATTTTATGCAAATGTTTCTAAGAGTAATTTGTTGAAATGTTAATTGAAACCTGCATTTCTGCGGATGCATTCTACTGTTGTTGTCATCGTTTGAAAAAGGCATTATTGGATTTATTGAGTAAGATATAAGTTTAATAATTTCTCTGTGTCACCTCCTGACCCCACAACATCTATCTACTATAAAGTTTAGTTTATTAAAATGATGCCTATTACAAAACTAAAATCTTATAGAAATTTACAACACAGAAGAGAATATACGAAAACTACGAATTTATTATTTAATCGAATTTTGAATTTTATCAATTTATCTGAGGTTCACTGCTGAGTTTGGAGACGAATTCTAGTGCAAGAAGAGATGAAGAAACCAATGCAAAAAGGGGTCGGGCGTGTGCGACAACAAAACAAGAAGACAATAGGGCGCGGTTGGGAGAGGAGACCGCGCCTCGAAGGAGCCAAGGCATGAGGAGCGGGTGGCTTAGGAGGCCGCACCTTGGCCATCTGACGCGGCTCGGAGATTGTGCGCGTGTTTAATGTATTTCGGTAGATTTGTGCATATCTTAAGTTTTCTTTGGCAACAAGCTAAGGTTTCCTATTGTGTAATCCTAACACTATATATGTGGTGCACGAAAATATTTGTGTTTGCTTCGCTATTGTATTGTTCCTCTTGTAAATTCTCTCATAGTGATATATTATGCCTTGGTAGTGCCCCCCAGACGTAACCATTCGTGGTGAACTGGGTCAACAATTCTCGTGTTCGTTATTTTGTCATCGTGCGTTCATTGTGTGGGTATTTTATTGCTTCCACTTGCACATTAATTTCCTAACAACTGGAATCAAGAGCATCAGGCTCGATGAGGGATTCGAATGGACTCAGATTCGATGGTGGAAGGTAAGATCACGATTGATAAATTTTGTGGTTCTGATTTTGGTTTCTGGAAAATGCAGATCGAGGATTATCTATATGGGAAGGATCTATACCTTGCACTGCATGGGAAACCAAAGTATATGAAGGACGATAAATGAGAATTGTTGGACAAAAAGACGATGGACGCAGTTCACCTGATGCTCTAAAAAAGAGTCGTCTATCATACTTCAAAGGCGAAAACTACTAAGGAGATATTGAGTACTCTGGTAGAATTGTATGAGAAGCCATCCACAATCAATAAAATCTATCTGCTAAGGCGTTTATTAAATCGGAGAATGTCAGAAGAGACAGACATTGATGAACACCTCAACAAGTTCGAACTGATCACAACACAATTAAACTCGGTAAGTATAAACTTTGATGATGAGAGACGTGCCATGATTTGTTGTCATCTTTG
Organism: Ocimum tenuiflorum; assembly: GCA_001278415.1. Classification (NCBI taxonomy): domain Eukaryota; kingdom Viridiplantae; phylum Streptophyta; class Magnoliopsida; order Lamiales; family Lamiaceae; genus Ocimum; species Ocimum tenuiflorum. The sequence goes on along the minus strand of AYJT01091158.1, from coordinate 9,345 downwards.
CCAGATAGTTGGTATGGAATAGTTATGATAGTTAGTGCTACCACGAGCAAAGTAATGTTCGATGAGGTAAGAGCCCTGATGATCAGCGAGGAGGTTCGCCATAGAAAAGCGGGAATCTCTTCTTCAAGATCGACGATGAATGCACAAAGCTGAGGGCGAACATGGGGGAGATCAAAGTCAAACAGATCAGCCTCGAGGAGCAAGTCGAGCAATGACTGGCAGAGGTGTTAGGTGTTGGAATTGCAATGAGATTGGCCATGTAAGAAGAGAGTGCACAACACCAAGGGAAAAGCAAACAGATGAAAATTCGGTAAATTCTGGTGCGGAAGAAACTTATGACGCTTTGTTTGTGAGTTCGTGCAGTGCATTGGAGTCATGGATTGTGGATTCTGGAGTGTTGTTCCACTATTGTAGTCATGGTGAAGTGTTGGAGAACTACGTTTTGGAAAACTTCAGAAAGGTGAACTTGGTGGACAACGCACCTCTTAAAGTCATGGGACGAGAAGATGCTAGAATCACCACATCAAGTGGATCGACTTTGAGATTGCGTGGACTTAGGCATATTTCGGGCTTGAGGCAGAATTCACTTTCCGTAGGTAGATTAGGTGATGAGGGCTATGCGACGACGTTCTATCAAAGTAGTTGGAAAATCACCAAATGAGCTATGGTGGTGGGTCGTGGAAAAAAGGTAGGAACTTTGTACGTAACAAGTTTTGAGGATCATGGAGTCAAAAAGCAAAAGAGGGTGAGCATTTTATGAGTGCAAAGTATCAGAGATGGAGATGATAGATGCAGTTAGTACCACTGTAACCTTGGAGTCTGGCACGTTAAAGGAGGCCAAGAAAAGTATGGAGGTAGTAAATCTGTCAAATATCGATTGCACTAATAATTATATTAATTCTGCAATGAGTAAGATGTTAGAAATGTCCGTCAGATGCACGTTCACTGATGACATGAGGTTGGCAATGGATTATGTAATGAGAAGAATCCAATCATATGGAGGGAAGATGAACATGTACTATGCCTGGAGGACGACGGACTGAGGTCACTTGTTACCAGCTACGAAGAGTTGAGCATCACCAACTTGGGTGGGAGTAGTGCTCAAGATGAGGAGTTCGTTGAGCGATTTGACAACTATTCCACCACTTATGCTGAAGAAGGAGCGAATGACACCAATGAATAATTCACTATCTCATTTTTTTGAAATTTATTAATGGTGGACTTTAGTGTGCATAATCAAATATGGTCTATGGAGTGGACCGGTGGTCAATTGCAAATAGCGTTGGGAAGAACGCCAAATTCCTTAAAGAAAATGTGGGAGTTTGATGCAAGTTGGCAAAGGAGTCTCGTATCGAGAGGCAGTGGTTCATTCACGTGTGCTTTAGTTGTGAGAAGAAGCCTAGACGTTGCGGCGGGAGCTGTGATGCAACTGCGAGGTACGATGGACACAAAGGTTGAGAACAGTGAAAAGTTGAAGTGGCATAAGGCTTCAACTTGCCTCGAAGCTTGAAGACGAGGCGTTGGCACTACCATGACATGAGATAAGTTGAATCCGGTGGGAGAGAATGAGGAACACTTGCGAATTGTCTCCAAGTGGAAGATTGTTGAGCTTGAAGACGAATTCTAGTGCAAGAAGAGATGAAGAAATGAGTGCAAAAAGCAGTCGGGAGCGTGTGACAACAGAAGCAAAAAGACAAGGCAATAGGGCGCAAGAAGACAAGCCAAGATATATCACTATGAGAGAATTTAAAAGAGGAATAATACAACCGCTAAGCACACACAAATATTTTCATGCACCACATATATATAGTGCTAGGGTTACACAATAGGATCTAAAACCCTAGTTTGTTGCCAAAGAAAACTTAAGATATGCACAAATCCGCCTCAGAGGAGCCAAAGCGCGTGGCGCGGATGGCTTGGGAGGCTGCGCCTCGGTGGGTATCCTCGAGTGTAGCGAGGCACGAGTGAGTAGCATGGCCGCACCTCGACCATCTGACGCGGCTAAGAGATTGTGCGCGTGTTTGATGTGTTTCGACAGATTTGTGCATATCTTAAGTTTTCTTAGGCAACAAGCTAGGGTTTTAGATCCTATTGTGTAACCCTAGCACTATATATATGTGGTGCACGAAAATATTTGTGTGTGCTTAGCTATTGTATTATTCCTCTTTTAAATTCTCTCATAGTGATATATCTTGGCTTGGTAGTGCCCCCAAACATAGCCATCTGTAGTGAACTGGGTCAACTATTCTCGTGTTCATTATTTTGCTATCGTGTGTTTGTTGTGTGGGTGTTTTATTGCTTCCATTTGCACATGAATTTCCCAACAAGTCGGTTTCATCAAGCCTTTGTAAGAAATAAATAGCTTTTAGATTTAAATTTATACTTAAACATACATTATTTTCTTTGAGAAAATTTACAAACAATATCATATGAACTCAAAATTCATTTTTCTTTCCTATAAAGATATTTTTTTAACAAAATTAACAATTTTATATACAAAGCTAATTTTAGTGTAAAAGAAATTCTCTTTGATCAAATTATATCAAATTAAAGTTTAAATCAATTTAGTGAACAATCTTCACTAAATGAACTTTTATCGAGTTAAAATCATAGGATTTTGATTCATTTATAGCTTTATTTTTTGTTTTTTTGTATTGAAAATATTCATGTTTGTATACATTGTACTATATTTCACATAATAAGTTGTCTAATTATCTTGTACAATAAGTGGATCATACAACATGTTATAAATCGTAGAAGATTATATGATTGCATTAACTTTAACTAAATATAAACTAGAATCATATTCAAGACGATTATAGGACGAGTCATTGATATAGGTTATTGTATATTCAAGAGATAGTTTATCTTGAGTATTTGATATATTGGTACATATTGACTGGATAGTCGTGAGATACATTATTTTGTCTTCTAACCCATGTTGAGAATTAAGATCTTAGTGATTTAATTGAAGTTATGCTTAATAGAATTTAAGTTGTATGTATGAACTTGTATGTTGCTTTGATTTACTATGGTTTAGAGATAATCACTAACTTAATAATCTCAGTATCTTTGGTAACTAAAATTCATGTATGATAATTTGAAATTCATATTAAACAACCATATCCAGTCCAAGGCTGATGACATTCCATTAAGGTCTTCACAAGGTTTATCGTATTAAATCACGTCGATTGATTAAGTTAAAGTACAATAATAACAACAAACTGTGTGACTTAAAGAATTAACAAGAGATTAATTAAAATTAAGTTGCTGGCGCATAATTAATTTGTCAATGCCAATAAATACGGAGTTCGTTAAATTTAATACAAGCTCTGACTCACCATCGAAGGATAAACAGGTAGGTTTGTATTAATTCTCTGACTAAATGAAATAATACTAATAAATTACTTTGTGTTCGAGGACTTGCACGAATTTATTAATAGACCGACTTTATTTTTCTATAATTGGTCCTTATGTTCACCCAATAGCCGTTTATCAATAGAAACTCTAGCCTGGTGGTAAATCCTAATATGCCTCCTATAAATTGTTGAATTGTAAGTTAAAGGATATACATGCAATAAAAATCACAAATTCTCAGGGTTATAGGGACTATCAGGGGGTGGCAGTTATAAGGTTTTTCCAACTGAGATTTTTAGCGTCTATCATCACCGAACTGCGATAATTCAAGCGGGAAATGTTCAAATCTAAAAGGAAATTCTAATTCGATTTTCCTTGGAGCAATTTCAAATATCATAATTTATCATACATGAGTTATATTCCTAAACATGCATCTAAATTAGTAAACGAATTTTCAAATATATTTAGAAATATAACTGATATATGATAAGTTATAGTATTTTAAATTGTAACTGAAAAACAAATTGCATTTGGATTTGCAATTCCTACACTTACATGTGTACAAAAACAAATTGCATTTAAATTGTAACTGAAAAACAAATTGCATTTGGATTTGCAATTCCTACACTTACATGTGTACAAAAATTATGTTAAATCATATTTGAAGTACATCTATTTATACAAAAAGAAGATAAAAGAAATGATTAAGTTCTTAAATATATTTGTAACATATTTAGAGTAAAATTTTCATAAATTAATATCCTTGGGACCTTGAGATTTTATTAATTAGAGAGATATTAATATATCGATTAGTTAACAATTTATTAATTAAAAAAATTCTCAATTCATCAAACAAAACTTTGATAAAAATATTGTATACAAATAAATTTTACATAATCTTCCAATTGATTAAAAATAAGTATATTATATATTTGTTATTGAATATATTTATATATCAAATCATTATTTATATCAAACTAGACTAATTGATGTATTTAATAATTCATTATTTCAATTCAATATTATATTCATGAATTTATGAATTCATGGAAACTAATTGAATACATTTATGTATCTATTAAATTAATTGTAATTTATCAAATAATAAGTTAAAAAACTATGTATTGATTCAATGTAACTAATTAAACATATTCATGCATGAAAATTAAATAAAATTACTATATAAATCTCAATATGGAAAGAAATAAATCAAAAAGATCAAACACCAACCATGACATCCATCTAAAAAGTATAAAAAAATTATTCATGACTGACCAAATGTGTAAAACACTATGTGAGACAACAGAGATAACTTATGAAGAAGGCTTACATGAACTTGAGAATACAATCAATGGTATTGGCTATCACAATAAAGTTGACATCAATAACTTGTTGAATTATCCTGGTGAAAATGACAAATGTTTCTGATAATATATATATTACGCTAATAATTTTACAATAACGTGTAAACATAAATCGATATCTTTGTACAAACGAGCGAGAAATATTAGTTACGACTTTATAAAGTGGCTTAATTTCAGAAGTGCATATCGAAATATAATTTAATATTACAATACGTCTAAAAAATCAAAAGATCTAAAATTACATAAGAATTCATTTTTGTGGGGCCACAATTTGAGTGCTTGACATTTGAAAAAAAAGCGTGTATTAGCATGACTTTCACGAGTCCGTATAGTCAATTTCAAAATCATTTGACAAACGCCTCTCAAAATAATCCAAACCACACTCAAGTGGCTTTTCTTTTCTTCAAATCATATATATTTCTTTCATTAAGTTGTATAAAATATTCGACCCAGAATAATATTTGACCTATAACTCAAACACATAATTTAACCAACATAAGAAACATACTTAATCGCTCGCCCTCCACAGTAGTAGACTCAAACTGTACTTTTTGAAAACACTTAATGTTGAGATGGATCTGTGTACAAATAATTATTTTAACTTTAAATATATTGTGAACCATCGACAATCATATTTTGACAGAAGCACTAAAACAAGGTCGCGTATCTGATTCAGAAAAAACTCATCTTTCATCATATATTCGTATTCCACACTTATCAAACACTTCCACCAAAAAATGTAATACGTCGGCGTTTCCATGAACATAAAATTTTATAATAATTTGAAATAAAGCATACCATCTTATTTATAATGATACACCATTTCAATAATGCACGTGGATTTCACTATATAAAGGCATTATTAATCGATAAATGAATAAACCAACATACCTAAAGTTGTTGAAATATGGAATTGTTTTCAGATTGGTAACCAAAAATGTTGTCATCCCTTAGAAGGAAGGCATATTTTCCAAGTTAGTGGACCGAAAAATACTACATTCTATTCTTTAGGGGTCGTATTATTTAGTAGTACCAAATATACTTTTTATTCTATGGTACTACATTAGCAAAAGATGTACTGCATTTCAAGAAGTACAACCACGTGAAATAAATTGGTACCCTTTTAACTTTTATAAAGAATTCCATGCACCGATGCATTATTCTCATAATTATTAACTGTTCCCAATATTTCTAGATTAATTATGGAAGTTTGTGCTCAGAATATGTAATGGACATAGATAATTGTGTTACATTTTTTACTACACTACAGGGTTTATTACTTTTTACGTAACGTATAAGTATTTTAAAATTTTTCAATTTTATGTATTTTCTATTGATAAAAACAATTATTAAGTAGAATAGGTGATATGAAATAAGGAATTTCTAATATTTTAGTTATTTGGATACGAAATAACCAAAATGAAAATTGATCGGTAAAAAAGTATTACTCATTTTTTTGTGTGAAAATAGGATATGTGGTAGAAAAATGGAAGATCTATTTTCTTTCTTTCTTTGTTTTTTTTTTTATTCTGAAAAATCATCTTGGAGATTGCGTAATCAAATGAAAATACATTTAAGGAAAATAAACGGATAAATATTAATAAACTCAGTAATATGGTAAAAGATGTGGAAGTAGAGAATCTAATTTTTAAAATAAAATCACGTATATTTGATTCAGAGCATCATATATATCGATAGTATATATACATAATGAAAAAGAAAAAGAAAAAGAAAAACAATGAACAAGTGGTTTATTTCCGGCGTGAGAGGCCGGTTTATCCAATTGTCGGTTTGGTTCGCATATGATCGATCACATGTTTGCAGTTAGTTATGTAATGATAGTCATTAAATATTACAAGATGAGTTCTCATTCTAGAAGATTTAAACTCTTAGACCATCGAAGTTCAATTTATTTTTTGAACGCTTAAATCGAAGAAAACTCCTTTGGTAACTTGACGCATCAGATATTTATTTCAATCAAAATTTTGAATTACATCCTTTAACGAATCTTTCTTTTAGACGGAAAGCTTCTATTCATTTAAATATGGAAATTATTCATCATGCAATTAAAATTAATTAATTTTTAAACGATCACACTTTCTCATTTTTAATTTAAACTATGCAAATAATATTCAAATTAAAACTATTTTTGTTCTTTTTAATTTAAAATTCAACATGAGCATACTCATTTAGATAAATATGGATAACAATATAAGATGTTTATTTTTTTAAGTTTATAAATCTCAATTATACTTTAGTTAGATCTCAATTATGGTTTGTTCATCCAAACATAATATCCTATTTACTATTTAGGATTTACTGATCACTGTCAGGATTTTTAATCATGAAAAACAAACTGTATTCTTTTTTTTGTTTATATTTCTTCATGCAAACACATGGTCTTTCGATATCTTATATGAAAGAGGCAAAAAAAAATTTAATTTGATATATTATATACGTAAATCGCATAAAATGAAAGAGTTGTGATCATTTCATATTAATTTATTTTATATTTGATGACACCAACTATTTTGCCTTTCTATGATGTAATGGTCATGAAGGATATATTTATTGAAAAGATCTGCCATCATGGGAAAGTCTCCCTTCTACTAAGGTTGATCAGGTTACTCAATTTGAGAAAATAACTATGGTGGTTTAGTTGTGAAAATTACTAATAGGATACTATTGGTTTGAAAATGAAACTAGTTGTAATAAAAAATAATATTACAAAATTAATATTATTACTTAAATGTCATATTCATACATTAATTAGGTTACAGATTTTGAGATCATACTTGTCAGATTTGGGTGTTATTTCATCTTTCAAACCGGCTACATTGGTCCTTACACAATCTTACCTCCACTAAAAGGTTTTAAATATTATTTTCAATAACCTCAAACTTCAAGATTTTAAGCTTTGAATTTTGGTTTGTTTAAATTGATATTCAGTTCATATAAAGGTATTCATAAATGAACCGGTGGATAATATAATTATGCACGCACTTCTAAGAAGACTGATTCCGTAATAAAAATATTTCCGGAACATAATGGCCAAAAGTCTGAGATTGTTGATTAGTGGTTGTCCTGTTGAGTGGTGGCTCGATGCATCATCATCATAATAATAATATAGATAAAGGAAGGGTAAGTTTTGTATTGTAGCCATGTTCAATATTTGTATATTTTTTGTAAATCTACCAACTGCACCCTGCATATATAGTCAGACATATTATGACCATTGACATTTCTATGTATATATATTTGGCTCAAAAGAAAATTAATAAAAAAAGAAAAGAAGGAAAAAAGAAATGGAAACGTGGTCGGCAGGATTCGAACCTGCGCGGGCAGAGCCCACATGATTTCTAGTCATGCCCGATAACCACTCCGGCACGACCACTTGCTGCTTTATAATTTGAATTCCAGGATTTGTAGGTGATAAATGTGATAAAGCAGACGCATTAATGTTATGATCAAATTTTTGAGTAAATATTACGTGGTTTATCATTATAAAATATATAATATGTATATGTTCGAGTACGACAGCATGTTTTTCAAATTGAAACGGACATAATTTGGTTCTATTTTTTTTCTTAGGATGTCTCATATAGGCAGTTTAAATTGTTCAATCGAATTTAAGTTAAGAGTTTAGAATGAGTATAAATTTGGATTGATGAAAAGAAGTTATTTAGATCTACCTATATTACTTAAATGGTTTAACGACACGCACACATTATATATATATGTATATATAATTTCAGTTTTTTTTTCCTCGATTCCAAAAAGAAAATGCTGCTAACTTAATAAAAATATACTCATGATCATGACACAATATATGTAATTTATCCCAAAGAATGGTTGATTAGATAAATCTATCTCAATCTTTGTTTATTATATGTAGGAGTGTAAATGAGTCGAGCTACTCGGGTATCGACTCAAAAAAAGCTCATTCAAAATTCGATTATTTAATAAATGAACCGAGCTCAAGCCTTGAACTGAGCTCAATAAAACAAACGAACCGAACTCGAGTTTGGATGTACTCAGCTCATGAAACTCGCGAACATATCGAGTTTGAACTCGAATCGAGCTCGAGTTCGATTTCGAGCTCAGACTCGAGCTCGCAGACCATTTCTTGTCCCATATCGGAGAAGGAAGAATGTTTCCAAAATCTTGATGCCTATAAAACTATGAGTGAACCCAACACTAATGATGCATCAAGTTTGATTCGATCTCAAGTCGAGCTCGATCCTAGTCTATTTTTCACGAATTAAGTTGGATATATTTGTTATTCTACTTGGCTTGGTTTGTTTACACAAGTTGAAAGCAAATATACAGACGAATTCGAGCTTTACTCAAGCACAAGTTCAACAAACATTTTTTTCGAACTGAGCTCGAATCAGGCTCGAGCTTTCATAATAGTATTTGAGCTAAACTCGATCACAAAAATAAAATTTTAGTCGAGCTCAGTAAATATATCACAAACCGAGCTCTAGCATCTCACTGTTTGGCTTGGCTCGATTCGATTACACCCCTAATTATATGAATCTATTATAAAGTATACTTCTATTATGCAATTATATTCTATTGTTGTCATGGACGAACCCATGTTAATGAATGAGGGTCCTTCAGC
>AYJT01091157.1:0-14790 GCA_001278415.1 Ocimum tenuiflorum | reverse complement strand
CCAATCAATACGTCGCACGTACCAGTATATCAAACAATCTGGATAAGCTATTTCTCGAATATACTGCAGCTTAGACCGGCAACTTGTCCTCAAGTCGCCTCAGCTGTGATTACAGCTTATATCTCATTTAGGATTATCGATCATGCAATCTACTGCGATCTCCTACACGCTATATGATCCACCCTATTTATTCGAGATAAACGGACTAGTTGTTATATGAAACGCATGGAAACAATTAATTTTGTATACAACATAAACAAAGTTAGCTTTACCTATACGAAAATCCAACAGAGAATTCTTCTCAATTTTCTCATCATTATGTCAACGTAAGTTCCTCCAGCTCCGATGGTGATCATGATGCATAAATACATGCCGACAAAGAATATGCGCATCGACTTCAAGAAGAGTTATAATCCGAAGGAGTTGGTGTTGACGACCATCCACTTGAAGAGGAGGAGGAGAAGTCTAAAATAAGTGGCAAAACCTTAAATGCCGATTTTTTCACCCGATCCATGTGAAAAGTTCTGAACAAGGTTCAAGAAAAAGGTAAGTTGGAGCAATTTACCGTTTATTGCAACTTTTGCTCGAGCAAATATAAGTTCATTGCTAGGGGTGGATATGGCACCTTCACAAGGCACATCCAAAACAAGCACCCGATGGAGCTCGGGATCAACACATCTCAAACACAACTAAACCCAGATATATTTTTTTCATCTCAAATTGGTAGTACTTAAAATCTTTTTCAATTTAATAAAAAAATTGCTAAAGATAGAACAGATGATTGGTGTGTTGTTAAATCTCAACCTTTTTCAATGACCGACAATATTTAGTTGAGCATTGGGTGGAAGAAATTCAGCATGCCATAAAACGTTTTTCTCGTAATTCTATGAAAAATAATCTTGTAAATCGAACTAAGACATACATGTTAAACTTACAGATCATGAGGTTTCTATATGCTCCGATATATGGGATGATTGCATCACTCTAGACCATTATATGAGTGTTACATGTCACTAGATAAATTTCTCTTGGAATCTAAACAAGAGAATTATTGTTTATCGTAAATTTAACGACGTGCATAGTGCAACAATTATTGTTGCACTTATTATAAAGATAGCTTTTCAATATCAAATATACAACAAAAATTTTTCTATTGGTTTTGATGATACAAGCGCCAACATCGCGTCCATACCGGAATTGATTTGGAGTGCAACCCATCTTACAAGGTAAGTATTTTCATACTCGTTGTATTTGTCATGTTCTTAACTTAGTTGTTCAAAATGGCATTGAGGGCTTTTAAATCACAAATATAACCAATTAGAAATGCAGTTCAAATATATTCATGGTTACAAAAAAGTTGGTAAGTCATGTGATCGCTAAAATATTTAACTACCCGTAAGTGTACGGTGTAATTGTATACATAAATAAGCAAGGTCGATCGCAAAAGGACTGAACAAACGAATCAGATTAATTACTAGAATTTAACTTCATTATTGTTTAGACTACCGAATATAAAGATGGTTATTTAAACTGGGCAAAAATACTTAACAAATCAATTAAAATGATTAAGCAAACAAAGGATTCAAATTCCGAATGAGCATCTATGTTCCAGAATCAGATTTCAATGGATTCAATATATAACAGTGACAGACAGACAAAAACTTAAGTCTAGAACAATCACTAAACTAACTTAAGTCTTCTCTCGAAGTAAATAAGCCGTATATTACAAGCTAAGACCGATATCTCTGTCTCATCACTAACATGTTAATCTAGACAGATCACATTATTCTAGTTCTCAAAACAATTCTCTTTTCTCTCAAATGTTAAATTATTGTGTTCCTTATTCCTAATCGCATAACAATCATCGTCTCTCGAATGTTGGATTACTATGTAAAATAATGACAGATTGGTGATCAGACAATCAATCAAACAATAAACACAAGAATGAAGAAAAATGAAACTGAATTAAATTGCCAAAACTCAAGTCACATGTCAATAAATCAAATCCATCTACTCTCTAACCTTAGAACATCAGAGTTTTAGTCTGACATCGTAAAAACGAAAACTAAAACAATAACAAGTAGAGTTCACGGTGAAGAAAAACTAAAGAAATCAAGAGGTGATTCCGTTGTGCTTTCCTTGGACTCTGAGATCTCTCTCCGACTCTGTTTCCCTCCAAAATGGTTGTGAATCTCGAATTTCCAACCCTTGTCACGTTTTTTTACTCTCTTTTTATACTCATGGCTCAAATTCATCAAAACAGGCCTAAAATTGTGAGGAATCTCGGTCAGACGCAGGGTCCGTGCATGTGGCGAGGCACGAGCCGTGCGTAGCCTTTGTCTCGCAGCGTGGTGTGCCAAAATCACGCCCACGGTCCATGCATGTGGGATGTCCGCCTACTACGCGAGTTAACTATTTGAACTCTAACTTTCACGTCCGGACTCGAATTTGAGTGATTCAAGTTGTGTTGGAAAGCTAATTCAAATAGATTTCCAACCACATGCATTAATGAGCGAAATTCCAAGTAAAATGAGAGTTTAACCCATTTTAGTAGACATTTGTCTTAACACCTTACTCGAAATGCTTGTTTTTTTGTATGTTTTTACTTGTTTTTCCTTCACAAGTTTAACAAACAATTAAACCACCACATATATCAAAATATATCACCTTATGACCATAAACTCACATTTTTATCAAAAATAAAAATATGAAAGTCATTTCCAAACATGAGAATTCGGTGTTTATCAACATTGACTTTATTTTGTACTAATAACAATAGGAAGCCTAAACGTTTTCCAACTGGTATTAGTACAAAATGGAATGTCACCCATGAAATGTTAAGTTCTACTCAAACATACAAAAATTTATTGGTTGAGTTTTTTAGAAACCATGTATACATTGATGGCTTAAACTTAAATGCTTTCCATTGAAGTGCATATGAAAAATTATTTGGACTTTTAAATACTTTTTCAATCACAATAAATGATTTATCGGGAGTTTATTATCTCACTTCTTGTAAAGTTTTATATCATTGTGCAATTATTGCTGCTCAATTTACTGCTTGCAGTAGTGTCCTACATTTACAACTCATTATCTATCAAATGGCTGAAGTATTTTAGGTCAATTCTGCCTATTTTTTTAATAGCTATTGTTTTATTCCAATCTTATTCTACAACTTATAGCTATGTCGCTCAACAATCTAAACATGGCTTGAAAGAAGGAGCAAGTATTCGTCGTCATCTACTAGTATCTCTAGCCACTCAAACCCCTTCTTTGCAAAAATACAATATCTTATGAGTTAAGGATCCTTAGGAAGCTAAATATCGCAACGAAACAAACTTGATGCATATTTAGGGGAACTATATATTGGTGATTGTATGCAGGACAATGGCAATGGAGATGGAGATGACGAAAATGCAATGACGGAGGTAGATGTTCTATAATGGTGGTCAAGGAAACAACGACAATATCTAATCCTATTCATGATGACAGAGAGCTATTACATAAATGCATCGGATGAAATTGGAGATAGAGACTTTGATATTGATTCCGATTAGGCCAACCGCCAGCCTGCTGCCGATGCCGAGAAGCAAGTAAGATAAGAGAACTATATGGGCTTTGATTCCCTTTGAAGAAGGGATACGTAGGCAGCTTAATTTTAAGGTTAAAAATTAAGTGCAAGCTCAATTTTTTTTTTCAATTCCCCCCATCCCACTGTACTGAAGTTTTAACTAGAGTCTATAAACTTTATAAAATTTCAAATGTTGGATTGATCAATAAGCCCGTTGGTTGATGATTTTTGGACTTAAATTTTATCCTTTCAAATAGCAATCCCACCCAATATTATGTCTGTCAAAACACGATTTGCGTGACATCTTGTTTTAAATATAAACATGAAATATGGAATAACAATGATCAAAATGATTTTTCATCATTCGATCAAAATGATTTTTCATCATTCTTATTTCATAAAAAATATTTCGTGATTACATTAAGTCGAGATGTCGCACCCGCAAATCTTATTTTGACACATATGATATCGGGTGGACTTGTTATTTGAAAAAAAGAATTTAAACTCAGAGAGACATCAATCAACAGACTTATTGCCTAATCCAATATTTGAGATATTTTTTAAGTTATACTCTTAATGTTATATTATAACATTATTTAAAAAAACAAAATAAAATAAACCTGAGACCAGTGGTTTGGCCCGGAAACCGCCTAAAGCCCGGAATCGTTACACATTTCTGCCGGACCGATTCGGGGCCAAAAAAATAACTGCCAAACCGGCGGTTCGGAACCGAAACCGGCACCATCACTAAGTATATCATAACTTATTATTCGAATAATTTAACAAAATGGTATTCATATGTTTTATTTTCTTTAAAAAATCAACGTTTGTCTAATAATAATAATAATACTAATAATCAAAATCAACCGATCCTTTTCATTTCAAAACCCAAATTCCAGTCTTGGATTCAAATCGAAGAAAACGAAAATCCAATCGGAAAAAGCCCAGTTTCACTTTGGGTGAGTTTGAAGTTGGGTCGAGTTTTGTAAAAAGAATAATTGTGCAATAAGTCGGGAATTAAATTTGGGAGATTGGATTCTGAAAAGAAAAATGGGAGGCTGGGTTCAAATTTAATTTGATTACTGACTGAGCGTGTATATGCGTGTGCGCGTGTGCAAGTTCAAACCAGGAAGCCAAGAGCAGCAGGGCTCTTCTGTGTGCGAATCCAACAATGTTGGTTGAATTAGGGTTTTGATGAGAGTCCTACCCTCTTCCGCAATTCAATCTGCAGGAATCGCATCCTTTTACTAGGTATGCTTCTCTCAGAAAATTCCCCTTTTGACTCTTTATTTTGAGCTCCTCTCCCTTTGTCTCCCGATTTTTTTACCCAATCATTTTCACTTGAATTTTACTAAAAAGAACCAAGTTTGGGGGCGATTCTTGAACGCGTGAATGTCTCGCTGAATGAAAATACATTGAACTGAGATTTATTGAACTTTCAGAGTTTTCAAGTTGCCTTTTCTCTTATTGGTTTTATCTGCTTTCACTCATGCATGCTGTTTAATTGCATTTGCATCCACGTTTGCCGGTCATTAATTTAAGAAACTATCTCGCAACTCATCATTCTCGTCTGTCTCTCTACGCGGTTCATGTACGGGGTTTGTTTTTGTTTCATTGGTTTTGAGAGATAACATTCAATGATTTTGGCTGCTCTGGTTTGTCGCTTCATTGGATTCCCCCTGCTGACGTTCATAGTAATGGACTGTTGGTGTTTCGGTATATTTTCAATTGTCTGCGTTCCTTTCTGAACTAGGTGACGGATGTGCACGACTTCTCTGGTTAAATGGAAGTGAACACGAGGATCGTCTGGACGGTGTAGATGCGCAAGATATTTGTTGGACAACTTGATTATTGAGGCGTTTTTCATGTGTTGTAAGTCAATATGTTTCTTCCTGACGGTTTCCACTTGCATGCCGATATCTCCAATGCGTCTTGAGTTGACTGGTTGAATTGCAGCTTTGTTCAGCTTCTGGTGGCTCCTCTGATTTTTGAGATGGCTCCGGTAGAACCTATAGATATCAGTTCTTCAGACAGTGATGATTCAGATTTACGGGATATAGATAATTATAGAGATGACTCTCCCGACAGGGATACTACTTCTATCAATGATAAGATCCTTCAATCTCAGGCATCCTCATCTCACCCTAATGCTGCAGGTAGTGCCTAAATTATTGATCATTGATCATTGTTGAGATCCAACCGGTGTTGCTCATTCGGTAGCATCTGATTGCAGGCCCCAGTGGTCTTTCTCATGAAGTCCCTTCTTCTTCTCTGAGGCAGCTTCCATCCTGGGCAAATTCGCAGCACCCTAAATTGACTGGTAGCATTTAAATTATTTGTCATAAATTACTCTATTGCAATTGTGACAGGTCAGACATCTTACAGTTTCAGGTTACAATGGTTCTTCTCGTAAAGATCCTTCTTCTTCTAAGAGGCAAAGTCTTCATGATGAAGTTCCATTAAGACAACAGAAGCGATTGAATACTACTTCCCTTCAGCCCCCTGCTTCAAATCTACACCGGAACCCAAAAGAAAATGTTGTAGCAATAGATGGAAATATTATCCAGAATGTTGGTTCCAGTAATTCTAGTAGATTGCATGGAAGTTATGAAAATGTGGTCCCTAATGAAAATCGTGAAAGTTATGGAAAATCTCCATGGCCTACGAATGTAGGTAGAGTATTACCTTCGTCTTTGACGCCTCTGATTCCTGGAAGAAATTCTTCAATTACCCCATTTGTTGGTCTAAATGATCCCTCCCATCAAACTGGGGTAGGTGAAGAGAGGCCAGCAGGTGCTGATGAGAGCTATGTTTTTCAAGCAGCTGTGCAGGTATATGTCGCTATGTTATATTTATTTTCGTCTGTGCTGGTGGCCATTCTCATTTATAAAAATTAAGTTTGAAACAAGAGCTTGTTGATTATACGTAGTGAAGCAGTAGAATTTACTCCATGGTCTTCACGAGTTGTGGTTTTCAGCTTCCTTTTTTTTCCCTTATGTACTTTTCTGGAGGAATTCTTTACTCATGAATTTAATTGTACTCACACTTTACTCATGAATTTAATTTTGCTCACACTTTACTCATGAATTTAATAGTGCTCACAAAAGTCTTAAGAAACTTATGTGGAATATTTCCAGCTGTATCTTTTGTAAATAGTTGCTTTGATGTTCCTCTCCAAAGTAGATGATCTTGGCACTCTAATCCAATGCGGAGCCATGCAACTGTGCATGCTATTTGGACAAAAGCATTTATAGTTTGCAAATACATTTAGCTGTATCATTAATTATCTGTTCTTCATAATTGGTGGTTCAAATTTGTTTTTCCATTAGCTTATCTTGAGCAGCACACACCGGGCAAATCGTGCTCCTGCGTGATAGACACAGGCTAACTGTGTGAATATTGAGTTCTAACTTCCAAGCATCAATAATTTTCCTGAACACTGGCTATTTGCAGCCTTTATGGTCAGTGAATACGAAGCTTCCAATCTAAGTTCATCTCTTATAAGCTCTTATCGAAGTAAAGCTCAATGAGTATACTGAGTATCATTATCTGATTTTAAGTTTAAATCATATTCCATCAAGATTCTTCGGAGATTTGGAGGTTTTGAGAGAATGGGCCTTTTTTTTTTCCATTTGCCGAACTACAATATTTAATAATGGGCCATCTGTGCCCCAAGATTACAGCAGGCGCTCTACTTGGTGCTGTCAGTTTAGAAATTTACATTTTTGAGGTTTCATATGAACAAGCTTGCGTTTTTCTTTTTTTTAAAAGTCTCCATTGAAGAATGGCTTTTGTTAATTTGCCAAAAATGTGATGCTTCAAAACCACCATTAAAGTGCTGCGTAGTTAATGGCGAACAAATTATTTGAATAACTTCTCATATAATACGTGTATTAAATTTCATCTCTATTGCAGGATCTTCATCAACCTACACGTGAAGCTAATTTGCCTGATGGGATCTTGTCAGTTTCTCTTCTTAGGCATCAGGTCCTGCCTGCTTACTTATAACATGAGCTGTAATTGCATGGCCTTGTCGTGGTTTTAAAGTTTGACATTGTCGATTTTCAGAGAATTGCTTTGGCATGGATGCTTAAAAAGGAATCATCTGGTTTATGCTCGGGGGGGATCTTGGCTGATGACCAGGTCAGCATTTTACCTATTCAATTAATCATACATCCCTGTGTCTAATTTCTTTAACAAATTCCTCTTTATTGTATCTTTCCTTGCATTAATCTACCTTATAATTCTCCACGTGCCAGGGTCTTGGCAAGACTGTTTCAATGATTGCCCTCATACAGATGCAGAAGAAATTGGAGAAATGTAAAGTTAAGGAGTCTTGTACTGCCAAAACTGAATCTGTAAACTTGGATGATGATGATGATGGAGTCGGTGATTGTGTTGCTCTTGATGATGCAAACCAGATTAAAGGATCTGATGATTTTGCTGTGATTCCACAATCGACTAATACAATTAAAGGATTTCACAGCAGGAGGCCAACAGCAGGTACACTGATTGTTTGCCCAGCAAGTGTGGTTCGACAGTGGGCTCGGGAACTGGATGAGAAAGTTGCAGATGAATGTAAACTTTCCGTTCTAATTTATCATGGAGGCAATAGGACCAGGAATCCTACTGTATTGGCTAAATATGATGCTGTTTTAACAACATATGCTATCGTAGCAAATGAAGTTCCAAAGCAACCTTTAGTTGAAGAGGATGATGATGAACTAAAAGATGGAGAACGATATGGAGTATCTTCTGCATTTTCTTCAGAGAAAAAACGGAAAAAGTCATCCATGAATAAGAAGTCCAAGAAGGGTAAAAAAGATATTGACATGAGTGATTTGGATAGTCATTCTGGTACATTAGCAAGGGTAAAATGGTCTAGGGTTGTTTTAGATGAATCTCAAACAATAAAAAATCACAGAACTCAAGTGGCTAGAGCCTGCAGCAGCCTTAGAGCAAAACGAAGATGGTGCTTATCTGGAACTCCTATACAAAATTCAATAGATGAGTTATTCAGCTACTTCAGATTTTTGAGATATGATCCATATGATAAGTACAAAACATTTACTTCCTCTATCAAGGCTTTTATAGCAAGAGACTCAATTAAAGGTTACCAGAAGCTTCAACTTATCCTAAGTACTATCATGTTGCGCCGAACAAAAGGTGATTTCATGTGCCATTCAGTAATTCAATTAATTCTTTTTCTGTGTTGTAGAATTTTTGAAATTCTATAATTTCATAAAATCAATGGTATGGATTACTTTTCATATGTAGTATGATAACTGGTGTCATCTTCTATTTTGGCATATGCATTATTGAGAGATCTCAATGATTATGTCCTTTTCAAGTTTGGCATATGCTCTTGAACATTCAAGTTTAAGTACTATTTTATATTAAACCTGGTGTCCAGATTTTTATTTTCAAGTATATTCTTATTGAGAATTGTAGTTTTAGAATTAATTTTATGGGATGTACTCTTCAACTTTGAGAAGCGAGGAATTTAGCAGTTACGAGGTATTTTTGGTCCCATAGGACACAATCCTGTTTCATTTTAGTCACAATAGTTGCACTTTTAATCCCATATTTGCATTTTTGGTCCCACCGAACTTACAAAAAAATTTGTATTTGCGGTCTCAATTATGTAATTCATTCACAACGAGATAAGTTAGATTTACAATAGTATAAGAGTAAACATTTCTTGATGTGTGTGCAATTCTTTGGGACTAAAAGTGCAACTACTGAGACCAAAATGAAATGAGGTTGTGTCCTATGGGGCTGAAAATGCAACTTACTCTTGCATTTACCGGAGGCACCCCATTTTTTCCACGGTTAGGTGGTCTTTTTGTGTTAGGAAAAGCTACAGTAGGATTTTAACTCATTAAATTTTGAAAAGGAGGCAAACTCATAACAGATGAGAAAAAAGGAATCTGTGTACTTATGACTTTCAAGAATGAAATTCCTGTGCAGAGATAAATGAATACTGAACAGTACTGCTTGGAAGATATTATAATACTTTTTCTTGCTGTGGTGTAGGTACCGTCATTGATGGTAGGCCTATAATCAACCTACCACCCAAAAAGGTGGACTTAGCGAAGGTGGAGTTTTCTTCAGAAGAACGAGCATTCTATGAAAAACTTGAATTTGATTCACGCAAGCAATTCAAGGTATGCTAGACTCATTCTTTGTTTCCCTTTCCATCTATAGTTTGTCAATGTGCATGTGGGTGTTGCAATCAGTGATGCTGACTCAGCTGTGAAGATGTTGTCAAAATTTGATACGTGAGTTATCATGTCCTCTTTAGGAAATCATAAAGCTTAATGTTTTAATTCTTGTTTAGTTTTTTCTGACACTATATTCTTTTTGTAGAGTTGTCCAGGCCTTTTATAGTCTATTGATCTCTTTTATGTGAAAGAAGTCGGTTACTAGCACCTGCAGCACCAATATCTAATGGGAACTTGCTTGCTGTTGGCTATGAATCTATGATACATATCTTTAAGCTGCTGTGGTTGATTCTTGTAAACATTTTTTTTTAACCATTGCTACTTCTATATAAAGAAACCACCACCGGCGGACTCATGTAGAAAATTGGGGGCACACTTGTACCCCATTATTTCTACTATATATGTGCGTATATATAATTGTAAAATTTTTAAAATCTATACACATCATTGTAGCCCCATTATATATTAATCTCTTTATTTATAAATTTCGTACCCCAATTCTAATTTTCTGGGTCTGTCACGGGAAACTACCACCTTGATTTAATTTACAACACTTCACTTTGAAGCTGAAAAGTAAATGTTGTTATTAGATTAGTCAGTCTGAAACATGCGTGGGCCATCTTTCTAAGATTCTTTTGGGATCGGCAATTTGGCATTTTGCCATTTTGTTGGTTTAACATACATCAAAATGTCATTCTACTCGTCTACCCAGATTTCTAATCTGTCTTCGCCGTTTGGTTGCAGGGGATCGACCTCTTTTTTAGATTCCTCATTCACATTCCCATAATGATGTTCTTTAACTTTAGTCAGATATCACATTTTTTGTTAGTTATAATGTAATAAATGCTGAATCATAATATTTTCTGCATGCATACGGACAATGGTTTTATAAAGTGAGACTATGATGTCAAATTAACATCCCCTGAGTACACATCTACACTGATTAAAAATTAGTTTCTTGTCTTCTGAATTGACAATGATCTTATTCCCCACTATTGATTATGTCATTATGAACTGAAAACCACAACTGACATACACCTGTCCATTGGCTTCAAGTATTTTTTGCAAGGAGAAGGCTAGTCTGAAATAGGAAAAACAATATGCTGATTCAAATTTTAATAAATTGCGGCTAAAGTTTCATGCAATTTTCGGCAAGTATGCTGGCCACAGATTTTATACGATATGTCAATTTAGCATTGAATTTGCTGATGGAAGACAATCTCTTATTTTTCAGATTGTGTAACTTTTTTATCTCTTTTCATTTGAAGACAAACACTTCATCCTAGTACAGAGGAACAATATTCTCGGAACATAAATTGTTGGAAAACGTGTCAAACAAACTATATTGAGGTTGAAACATGCTACAAAATCTGTGGATTTTTGAATTCTTTCTTGGCAGGCTTATGCTGCTGCTGGTACTGTTAATCAAAATTATGCAAATATCCTACTGATGCTTTTGCGCCTGCGCCAAGCTTGTGACCACCCATTACTTGTCAAAGGGCTCAGCTCAGATCCTGTTGGAAAAGTTTCCTCTGAGATGGCGAAGAAGCTTCCCTCGGAAATGCTAATTAATTTATTGAAACAATTGGAAACTTCAGCCATATGTCTTGTATGCAGAGTACGTTTCTCCTTTCCATATTACTTTTCATTGATAAAATTTACTTGTGAGCATGTACTTGTCATAATTTTATGTCTGGAAGATCATTTAATTTGTTTTCGTGCTTTCTTTTATTGTTACATTGGGAAGTCGCTCATTGTATTTTTTGAGTTTGCATCATGTTCTGAAGTATACTAAGTTTTTTTTAATGAGCATATATATGCTTTATTAATTCTGAAGCCCAAGCCGGAATCGGCTAATTACTTTTGAGAAGGATGTGAACTGATTCGATGTATGTTACTGCAGCAGTTACTGTTCCTGCTACCTTACTAAGTTTTTTTTAATGAGCATATATATGCTTTATTAATTCTGAAGCCCAAGCCGGAATCGGCTAATTACTTTTGAGAAGGATGTGAACTGATTCGATGTATGTTACTGCAGCAGTTACTGTTCCTGCTACCTCTGTGGTGCAATGATGGATGTGCTTTAAGTAATAATAAAGACTGGAATAAAGAAAAACTGGAGGTGCTACTAAGTTTAATATTGTAAAGACTGGGCAAAAAAAACTGGAGCTGCTACTAAGTATTAATATTATAAAGACTGGAGAAAAACTGAAAAAATTTTCCCTTGAATTTGAATTCCATCATAACTCAAAACTACCTTTATTTTATAACGAAGTCAAGCTATCAAATGCTTCAACCTACAGTGGTAGTCGATTGGATATTTTAACTGTGTATCCAAGCTCCCAAATGATGTCTAAACAAGCAAAAGTTGATTGGATATTTTCTTGGGAATCCAAGCTCTCAACTTAATTTTTTTTTTTAAAAAAAGTCAAGATTTGGTTAAGCATGAGAATCTTCATTGTACCCCTAATCACTGAATCTTGAATATACCTCTGCACCTT
The DNA here is from genome assembly GCA_001278415.1 of Ocimum tenuiflorum. Classification (NCBI taxonomy): domain Eukaryota; kingdom Viridiplantae; phylum Streptophyta; class Magnoliopsida; order Lamiales; family Lamiaceae; genus Ocimum; species Ocimum tenuiflorum. Next base: position 2,494 of record AYJT01091157.1, on the reverse strand, counting down.
ATTGAACACGAATATTTTCAGTTATAAGTTATTTTCTTAGTACTAATGGCTAGAATGCATGTGGAGAACTTTTTGCCCTTGTAAGGGGAAGAAACTGAATATTTATATTGATTAGGACCACAGTTATCATTTAGTCTTTACACCATATAAAAAATTTAGCCAGACTGGGGTTTTCTCTTATAGATCTTCAGTATGTTTGCATGGGGAAGATGTAGTCACTTTCAAGGATCTGATCCACAAATCATTTTGTATGTGCTACAGGATCCTCCTGAAAATGCAGTGGTCACAATGTGTGGACACGTTTTTTGTTACCAGTGTGTTTCAGACCATTTAACTGGGGGAGACAATTTATGTCCTGCCACTTCATGTAAAGAACAACTTGGTGCTGATGTTGTATTTTCAAGATCTACCTTAAGAAGATGCCTTTATATTGATGCGGATGGTGATCACCCTATCCCGTATGAACCGGGTGACGAGTCTGTAGTTCTACAGAGAAACTATGTGTCATCAAAAATCAAGTCTGCTCTTGAAATTCTCAAGTCACATTGTATATCAAAAAAGAGTTCAGAGCCAAATGATTTGGGCATATATGATGAGGATGTTTCATTGTCAAATGATCGTAATTATGAATCAGCTAGTATAGCCCCTGAAAAGGCCATTGTTTTTTCACAATGGACTGGCATGTTAGATTTAGTTGAGATGTCGCTGAAGGACTCCCGAATCAATTATAGGAGGCTTGATGGAACTATGTCAATAGCTGCTCGAGACAAGGCGGTCAAAGATTTCAACACCGATCCTGAGGTGAGGACCCTTATGCCATCTCTGTTTAAAACTTGACATTTTTGCATTAATTTTGTGTCGATTATTATGTGCTAGAAGGTTTTTAGTTGATTTTTAGCACATAGATCAGGACATTTGTATTAAAGAAGCAATAAATGTGAATCACATACATGGACTGGAACTCGCACTTTTTGACATTATCATTTTTCATATTTTATCTTTATCAACGCTTTCCTTGTGCATAAGTTAATTCTGCTATGCAGGTGGATGTCATGTTAATGTCTCTAAAAGCTGGGAATCTAGGCCTTAACATGGTTGCAGCGTGCCGAGTAATCCTTTTGGATCTTTGGTGGAATCCCACAACAGAAGATCAGGCTGTTGATCGAGCTCACAGAATAGGGCAGACGCGCACAGTTACTGTATCAAGGTTAACCATCAAGGACACAGTTGAAGATCGAATCTTGGCTCTTCAGGTACCGTGGAATCAATGCAACCATATCATTCTCTGAATTCAGCAATGAACTGTCTATATGCATGTTTCAGGATGACAAGAGAAACATGGTTGCATCGGCTTTTGGGGAAGATCAAAGTGGTGGCCATGCCACCCGGCTGACGATGGAGGACCTCAGTTTTTTGTTTGAGGGCTCAGGAAGACGTTGAAGAACAAGTCTTTTTCTTGTTGCCGCGGGTCGTCGATTTTTTGCCTTTATATTGCGAAAGTAGGAAACCCAAATGCTTATGCTTGTACATATTGAAATGGGAGATGTATATTATGCTATTTATTGAGCACAAATTGTAGGACTGATGATTCTTAACTTAGGACTTTCTAGTTCTCTATGTATCTTGAACTTGCCTAGGTTCCCGAATGGTGGTTGATGACTAAAGGGGCAATTTCTGATCATATCATATCATTCTTGAAACGAGTCATCAAATACAAAAGTGTGAGCACTGTTGAAAGTAAAACACATGGGAATTTGTTATGGTTATCTACAAATGTTGGAGGTTCTTCAACGAGGATTGATGGTGGGAATAACACCACTAACAAGCTCAGTTTCCATCGTGACATAGGTTCTCTCGTCGTAGAGAGACGACGTGGGAGGGGAGGCCACTGAGTTCCCAGAATTTGATATCATGTCGGGGTGGAACTCGGGGGCAGGTGTGTTTACAGAATCTGGAAGCAGAGATGTTATGTTCTCCAGCTCCCTCACTACTTCCAGCATACTAGGCCTGTCCTTGGTCTCGTCCATGGAGCATCTCAGGGCCAAACTCATGAATCTCTTGATCGTCTCCGAAGGGTACGGCCCTATTGTCCGGTCTATGATGGAAAACATCATACCCGATTGACATGCAGTGTTCACCTGCCACAGAATGAATGCCTTGCAATTGTGAGAATTGAATTCAATTGCATTTTCGTAACTTTCTTCTCTCTTCTTTTAATCTTCCTAGGAAATCGGTTGAACAGAGAAACTCGAACCGTAATCTTGATATATAGGAGTTCAAGAATATGGAATCATCGGTTTTGAACCCCCTCTACATCGCTAGGTGATACACGTACCTCTCTGACAATATTCCTTCCATGAGCTATAGGCTGCATTCCTGTCAACAGCTCCAGGAACACAATACCGAGGCTGTAAACATCGCTCTTCTCTGTTAATTTGTAGGTCAAGAAATACTCTGGATCCACGTATCCCTGCAAGGATAAATAATCTCACCC
>AYJT01091129.1:0-14025 GCA_001278415.1 Ocimum tenuiflorum | reverse complement strand
AGAATGAGTTGCAGAGAGCGATAATGGCGGCGGCTGCTTCTTCTTCTTCTTCTTCGTAAGTTTGGTTTGGTTTTGAGATGTACATAAGAAATATAATGTAGTTAATTCCTATTTGGGATCATATGAAATGATTGTTTATATGAAGATTTGCAGGACTGGATTGATAACTTAGTTTTGTAGCTACCTAATTCTGCATTCAGTTTGTGATTTCCAATCTTACAAGTGGGAAGATTGCACTCTCGATCATCTGTTACGCAATATTGTTGCACATTGTGTTTCATTATCCGGATTATCGACAAGTCTGATCACTAAAAAAATGAGGTGGAATCTTTCTTTATTACAGTTGATTTATTTTCATTAATTTGTACACTTGTCAATAATCCAAATAATATAATATAATATGTAACACCATTGTATAACAAGGGATCTCGAGCGGGAAGATTATGGGTGTTTTCTTCTTCTCCTTTTGTTTCAACTAGAAAAACACCGCCGACATTTTATATGCTTATATTTCCAAATTATACATTAATTCATTTATTTATCTACTAATATCTCTTTCTTTAGCTTGAACCCACTTATGTGTGGCAATTTCTGACACCATGTACGATAATTGCAGATATAAATTTAGGCTTATTGGATATGGATCATATCAAATTGATCCGATAAGAACACAAAAAAAGTTTGAATCAGATTAGTGTTGGATCCGGATTGAATTGGATTATCCACGGATCGAATCCAATACGAAAACCTGTAATTGCAAACTTTAATATATTATGTAATTATGATGTATTGGATTATGTAAATAATACTTTAGTATTATTTTTAAATTGTTATATTTATAATTATACATTAGGGTTTGAAAATTTGAATTCGTATCGTGTATTGGAGAATCTTGAGTTAAATGTTTTGAATTTTAATATTTAATATTATTTTATCTTATTAAATTTGTATTGGGTTGCTATCGGATTGAATAATAGTCGGATCTTTAACGGATCATATAAATATCGGATCCTTAATGGGTTATCAGATTAGATAATTATTGGATATTTAATGGATTCGTGTCAGATCAAATACGAATATGGATTAGACATTTTCTTAATGAATTCGTACGATGTAATACTATTATATAATATGGATCTAAAATGATACCTCCTACGGTTATGTGAAATAAGGTACAGAAGGTTAAACCTCCATTTATTCTGTCAAAAAAAATGTTTTCATCTATATGCCAATCAAGTGCCTCCAAATTTAAGGTATGAGATCATTTATTCCCAATTCCTACTCCACTATTACAAAAATTAAATTAATATTTCTATTAAATCATAATTTATCATAACCTAAACAAATTTTACAAGTTTAAGGTAGGCTTAATACCAACCAATTACTATATGCAAATAATTTTGGTATTTAATTATGAAACTTCTGTTACTATTTGATCATCAAAATTGATTAACTCATAAAAAATTTCAGTATTAAAATCGATTAATTTGATCATTTATCTCAACCTTGATTAATTGCGAGTTGAATTTGAATTTTTTACGAGTTAATATAGTGTAGTTCACAATTTAACTCGACATATTCACACCTCTAAATGGCACTTGAGGTCACACACATTGGTGACCTCCTCTAGAAAAGCCAAAAACATAAACGGAAAAAAGGATAGATTTTTTTTAATATAGTTAAAATTTGCATATTTTAAATAATTATGTAAATATGCGAAAATTTATAAACAAAATTCTCTACAAAGTCCAATATTTCTATAGTTTGATACACAATACTAATCCTCTTTATCTTATGTAATTGCAATTTAAAATTTCATATATTGCATTTGTGCTTTATCAATTTATCTAATAGTAATTTTTTACCTTATATGAATATCTAGTGTATAATAATTATTATTTACTATAGGTAATAAAGAACTTAAAATATATTTTTTATGAAAAATTTATTGCAAGGAGAAAAATTTATATTTTATTTAGAAGATTGGGTTAATTTGAGTAACTGATAGGAGTGTAAATTATATTAAGTTGCAAAATTGTGTGCTTGAATGAAAAGAGAAATGATTGGGAATAATTTTTTTTTAGCGAAGATTGGGAATAATCTTAAAGGTAAATAGAGAAAAATATTACAAGATTTCTGTCAAATCGTAAATCTATCCCGACTTTTTAATATTAGGGAAATCTATTCCAAGGTTTCATTCGATCATGTTTTTCTATTCCGTGTCCGTGACGGTGTCAAACGGGCGTGTACGTGGCTATTAAGTTCCACATGAGTACACACGTGAATGTACCACCTGTTTTAATTTTTCCGTTTTAAATCGGCGCTAAATTAGAAAAACGTCATTTTTAAGAAAACAACGATGTTTGCTTCAAATCAAAATCTCCAAATCCCATCGAAGCCCCCAATCCCCCAAATTGCTTAAAATCGAAACCCACGAGAAATCCTCGACCGCGCCACCCCAAAAATCCGACGACGGACGATGACGAGTAAGACCCGGACATCGTTTTTCTTAAAAATGATGTAATTTTACTTATCGACGATTTGAAAAATAAAATAAAATACGTGACATGTCCACGTGAAATTTAATTGTCATGTACTCCCTCGTTTGACACCGTCACAAACTCGGGATAGAAGAGCATGATCAAATGAAACGTTAGGATATATTTTCGTAATATCAAAAAATGAAAATAAAAATTACAATTTGACCGAAACCATGACATATTTTTCCGCATCTACCCTAATCTTAAAAGGTACCAACTACCGAAGGTTAAGCCGCAGTTAAAAAAAATTTGTTTTTATGTAAATGGCAACTGGCAAAAACTGCCTCCAATTGAGAAGGAAATCCTTCCATCCATCAGGCAAAGAGAAATAAATAAAGAGGCGCCATACAAATAACCATCTCTCTCTCATGGCGTCGCTGCTGTTTCAACCGTCAACTTCTTCTTCCGCCGCTTCTTCTATTTTCTCCTTTCCAAGTTCAAGCTCCTCCTCCGCCGCTCGAGTGGTCGCCGTCGTACGCTCACTCTATCATTTTAATTCCCAACTGATAATTTTTTGAACTCATTCCAATGGAATATGAAGTTTGTCTTTTGATTTGATTTCTGTGCTTTTGTTTTTCCAGAAATGTGAGCTGCCGGAGCCGTTGAACGGGAAGCCGCCACGTGTTCCTGTTCTCAACGATCAGATGCTGTCTAAGTACTTGCAATCCAAACGATTGGAGAATGCGGTGGAGAAGAACAGTAATAGCAGGATTAAGATATTCTCAGGCTCCGCCAATTATCCGCTCTCTCAGGTCAGTCTATGCTCACTCGGATCTCGACTCAATAAAAGCGAGTCCAATTTGAGCTCTGTGGTATTTGACTTGTAAGCTCGTTAACAGAAAATAGTATCGTTAATGTTGTAAACTTAGCTTTTTATTCTTTAGTTAGTGATAAAAAGAATAAGCTTTTTCAGTTAAATTCGTTGTTTACAAGAAAAAAACTGGATTTGAGTAAATATAATGTTTGTTGTGCTTAAATTGATTTGCTCTAAAGAAAATAATGATTATTGAAATTTAATTCTATTTTCTAAAAAATTCGATAATCAAGCTCGTGAACATCTAAGTATTCGATAATAAAGCTCGAAGCTCGACTCGATACCAAACGAGTCAAACTTGATCACAACAACACTCGGTTCGACTACACCCTTAATCATGTCTTATGAATCATGGCAAATAATACGGAGATTGATAAATTGGTTAGAAACACTATAGTTGTATTCACATGATTTAACTAGTGAGGAAACTGGTTTGCTTGCTCTTGAGTTACTGTAGGGTGTGGAAATGGGAATAAGTTTGATAGAATGGAAAGTTTCGCCGAATAAAAGAAGAGAAGCAATAGAAATGGTAGAGAAGAAGTACAGAAAAAGAACAACATGATAACAATAAATATAATTCTAATCTCCAGAACATGATAAATCCTATTAACAGTATAACAGAGAGTTGATTTCTGAATTTCAATAATTCATCTTCAAATGCAGATAGTATTAACTCATTAATGTCCAATGCCAAAAGAAAGAAGGCCTTTGTATTTTCTGATATTTTAAATGAGTTTCACTATTGCTTTCATTTTAAACATGTCCTAGAAGCCAAACATTGATCTTCAACTTCATAATTCACATGTTTTTTTCCTCTTTCAGTTTATCGTATAGTTTGCCTTTGTGAATGAGTTGGTCTACTTGCTGGATAGGTTTGATTTTGTGTTGATGATTGCCTTTTTTTTTGTATATTCCTCCTATCTTTCATTTCTTTTTTATTTTTTACTACTCAAAGAAAGTCTTGTTGTTTATCATGAAAGAGCTTAAATGATGTATTCCCAAACAATTAAGATTGTGAATGGAATATTTTCATTGGGGGTATCTATTTACACACACCTTTTGTCTCATTCTTTTTCAATCTTTATCCCAGTCAACTTTGCATGCTATTTTCAAGTCCTTTCTCTTATGGCATAGTCTCAGGAAACACCAAGACTCAGTTCCTCCAGCTTATGGCTCACAATTTTCTTTTAATAGTTTGATTGTGTAGAATGATTTTTTAGGATCTGTTGCTAAGATTGTGATAATACACAAATACAGAAATAATTGGGAAAGAGAATGCTAACAGTCAATGAAAATAAGTATTCAATGGCAGGAATAAAAGAATAGATTTCTACCGGGCAGAATTCTCTAACCCTAAAGTCCATCCAACCGTAATCACACGTGGCCAATAATTTGGTACTTGCTTGAACCATAAAATATACTACTAATAATTGGTCTTAAATGGATGGATTGAACTAGATTCCTTATAGAAATAGAAAATTGAATGAAGCAAATCCTAACATAAATAAAATGAAGAAGATAATTGCTACAGATATCCTTATCATAATATAAGATAATTAAACAATTAATAATTAATTTTTGTGATAAATCTAAATAAATCAATAGTTATTAGATTATTTATTCAAATGCATTTATAAAATTCATGAAGAGACACAATGCTTGCTTATTCTTTATTCATTATTTTAATTCTTCACTACATTGATGATTAGTTTTAAATTAGGAAATTGCATGGAATATGGGACTCAACCTTGGAGATATCCTCATTAAGCGGTTTGCAGATGGAGAGATTTATGTTCAGTTGCAAGAGAGTGTCCGTGGTTGTGATGTGTACCTAGTCCAACCCACCTGCCCTCCAGCTAACGAAAATCTAATGGAGCTTCTGATAATGATAGATGCTTGCCGAAGGGCTTCAGCAAAAAATATCACTTCAGTGATCCCATACTTCGGATATGCTCGATCCGATAGAAAGGTGGATCATTCAATACTATTTTACTTAATACGTTGATGCTCAGTAAATACTCTCAAGTGGAAAGTTCACTAAGTTAATTTTCTTGAGCCATAGTGTTCAAAAGTTTGTTGATGCTCTGGACTGAAATGCATAACATTCTTAGTTTTGCACCCCAAACTTACTTTTTTATCTTATACTGTTATTATGATGTTACTAGACCCATGGGCGTGAATCCATTGCTGCCAAATTAGTAGCCAATCTTATCACAGAATCAGGTGCAGATCGTGTTCTTGCTTGTGATATCCACTCTGGGCAGTCCATGGGTTACTTTGATATTCCTGTGGACCATGTATACTGCCAGGTACCTCCTTAAATATTTTACATTCAGTATTTGGTTCTATATGTAGTAACATTGTTTTTTTTGGCTATCTGTCTTTATGCAAAAGCCTGTCATCCTTGATTATCTTGCTAGCAAGAAGATATGTTCTGGTGACTTAGTGGTGGTCTCTCCTGATGTTGGCGGAGTTGCAAGAGCACGAGCTTTTGCCAAGAAGTTATCTGATGCACCTTTGGCCATTGTAGACAAAAGGCGTCAGGGGCATAATGTTGCTGAGGTATTTAAACTTTTCCTGGTTTGTTGTCTTTTCACATTTTTCCAAATTCAAATTTCCATATAAGATGAACTCTATCACGGTGGACATAGATCTTTAGTCTTTTCTCGACACCTTGCTGTCTTAGGACCCAATCCTAAGCAACCTTGACAACACTTAGTGAGGAAAGTAAAAAGAGCACCTGGAGAATGCTAAGAACACTTGTTATTGCTTGGAGTTGGATGTGTTACAAATGAGGGGAAGGATAAGGCTAGAATAGAACCTTCTAAAGGTTCCAAAAGAATCTACAATATGTACAATGTTTAATGAGGTTTCATATCCATCAGCTTCCATCATTTTCCAACATGTTCTAGAATGTCTTCTAGAAGCATCCAATTGGGTCTCTGGACTTTTACACTTCTCCGGAATTTTCTGGATGTTAGCAAGAGTTATCTCGGATTTTCCTTAGTTCTCCGAAAATTTTTGGAGTTTGGTAACAAATGCATCTTCCATATTGATATTTCATATTTGACCTTACCCAATTTTAGATGTTACATGTATGTATTATTTTTAATCCTCCTTCATATTTTATGCCAAAACAAAGAATCATTTTCAATGTGTTGACACCTTTTTGGAACTTCAACAACTTAGTGCTATGTAGAATATTGTTGAGCATTGACATGTCTTCTAATCTCCAACAGTTTGATGTGTCTAGTAATTTTTGCATCACTAGTAATTAGCTAGCCTTCTTTATCATCTTTAAATAATTTAGCATTCAGATTTGATGTTCTGTGATAATGCCCTTGGAATTGTTTAGTGTGATTAGCAGTAATTGACTTCCAGTGCTCAGTTCTTAACATTTTCTTAGCACTTGTTTATAAGAGAAGACCACATGCTCATGTTGTTAACTCGATAAGTTCCTGTTCCAATTCACGGACTTCATTCACCATCAGAAATTTCCATTAATCACCATGGCTTTGCATTCATTAGATCTTGATCTTCAGCTGCCATTAGAACTTTCGATGGAGCAGAGTTTACTCACGGGATACTACTACTTCTGAGGTTTCAATGAATGTGACAGAATGTCAAATGTAATTTTAGCTTTGTTTGCTCAGAAAGTTAGAAATATTATGGAAATTACCAAAAAAAATTATCTGGACATATCTTCTTCTCATAATTGTGGAAATACTTCTTTCCATTACTACTTTTTCAAGTTTTCTTATAGTTTGTTTGTTGTACCATTACTTTTTGCTTGTTTACAGGTAATGAATCTGATTGGTGATGTTAAAGGAAAAGTTGCAGTTATGGTAGATGACATGATTGATACAGCAGGTAAATAAAAATAGTCTGATTTTATTACACCTATATGTGTAATCAAGCATGTAAATACTTAAACCATGCCAATTTCTAGAAGTGATGAATGTTCTAACTTGAGATTCTAATGTTGGTGTTTATATCTGTTGTCGTATCGATAAGCAGCAATGGGCTTCCCTAGCAACTACTAAGTTATCGTCCCAAAATGGCTAACATTAGTTACTAAGGGAATTCGTTGAATCCATTTATATCATAAAAAATCTTCTTTCGCAACTAATGTGCAACATTACAACAACTATTTGTTAACGACACGGTGATTGGTGCAACCGGACTTTGAATTCTCATCTCGGTGCAAAACAGTAATCTTGAAAAGCTAAATTATTTATTCTTTGCCGCTGTAAGGAACTATTGCCAAAGGTGCAGAGTTGTTACACGAGGAAGGTGCTCGGGAAGTCTACGCGTGCAGCACCCATGCGGTTTTCAGGTATGTTTTCTTCATGTAATATCATGGATTCTTTGGTGACACAAAATAAACTTGTGCTGCTTTTTAATTTTCTTTGTAATTTATGGCTAAAAATGGTGATTTTATGCTTAATTGGTCATAAATTAAGTCTTGTGCCCGCTGACTCGCGCCATTCTTTTTTTGCTTGTTGAAATGATACTATTTTAGTATTGGAATTGATAGTTTTCTTCAACACAAATGCATACCTTGATAAACATGTAAATGCATTTTTCTTTACTTCCATTGTTGAAAATGATATCTGTTAGTATAAATCTAAATACATCTCCACACAAGATGTTGCCGCCGCGGCCGCCGCCGTGTGTTCTACTTAAACATAAGGTTGTAAATGTTTTTAAGCATATGTTTATGAACTATTAAGCATAACATTATGAACGATTAAGCATAAGATCTTTATATTATAGATTTATGAACGATTAATCATAAGTTTGTAACCAATTAAGCATAAGTTCTCTGAATGCTTAATCATAAGATTTCATAATACCCCATGTAAAAATCTTCCTTTAAGTTGTGAACTCAGATTATTAATTGTTCAATGTAGTAGAACCTTATAATATGAAGATTCTATGCTTAATGGTTCATAAACTTGTGCTGCTTAATAATTTTCCTTATAATAGCAGCTTGTGTCAATAATTCTCTCTTGTTAAAAATGGTGATTTTCAATCATCTTAGGTGGGAGTTGCTGTCTAAATTTGTACAACATGGCATATTTATTTAGCAAAGGAGTCAAGAAAATGGTTTGCTCCAGATAGTGTGATAGTATTGTTTATCCTTCAACCCTGAGACAATTCAATTAGGAAAAATATGCAATTCTATCCCAAAGTATAGTCAATTATACAATTTTATTCTAAACTATTTTCGTTATGCAATTATATCCCGAAGTTTCATTTACTAGGTAATTCTATCCTCGTTAGTTGACACCGTAAAAATGTGCTTATGTGGCTGTTAATCTCCCTATTTTTAGTGTTGCAACAAAGCAAAACGATTTCGTATTTCATTATTTAGACACTCGGTCGTTTAACGGTAGTAATCGGAAAAAGTAAATTCTGACCCCAAAAAGTTTCTAAATAATAAAAAATGACGTCGTTTTGCTTTGTTGGAACACAATTTATGGTCAGTCACTGAAAACATGAAGATTGACGGCCACATAAGCACATTTTTTACGATGTCAACCAACGAGGATAAAATTACATAATAAATGGAACTTCGGGATATAATTACATAATGAAAATAGTTTAGGATAGAATTGCATAATTAACTATACTTCGGGATAAAATTGCATAATTTTCCATTCAATTATACTATACCTTTATGAATATATCAAAACTACAATCTGATATACTTCATTATCTTGGAAAATCATCAACTAGTTAATCTTTTGAAAACTTCCATATGATAAATGAATTCTGTCTCTATGGGTGGTAAAACTAAATCCCTTTATCCATTTCTACATGTTATCAGATAAATGAACAATTAAATATTGTATTATTTGATCATAAAAAAACCAAATATTATAACAAATACAGTATTTTGTGGTTTTTGCTTTTATGTCCTGTTTTCAGGCTAAATGTTCCTCTGAAACATATTCTTGCATTATATATAATTGAGGGGCAAAAGATTCGGGTGAGAAAAAATTCAGAAATTTATGAGGCATTATCTTCGTTGTTTTGTCAAAGAGAAGAAAAAAAATTCAAAATATGATGCTGTGTTTTCCTAAAGAAGATGGAATATCTGAATGATCTGAATCAAAATGTGTAATTTCTAAGGTTGGATATATCGTTTTAGCAATTGTTGTCTATTTGGTTATAATATATTTGATTAGCCTCTAACTAATTCTTTGCTAAAAAAAAAAAGCTCTAAATAGTCTTACACCCCGCGCATTTCACGATCCAAAAGGATTACTCATTCTAAGATAACTAAAATTATATTTTTAAGTCGTCATCAGAAAATATATTTAATTTTGATTCATCAATATTATCAATGTAATATACTGTAAGTTTATAAAGTATTAACTGCACATCATATTACATGTATAAATGAATTTAACAAAACTAGAAATAGTAAAGTAAAACAAAAACTGTCCCTTCGGGGACGCCCCAGTGGTGAAGATCCCCGTGTACAGTTCAAATCCCCACTCCCCCCGTCCCAACTCAAAAAGAAAAAAAGTAAAACAGAAAACTTGCAAAAATGGAATTTCTGATTCGACTCTAATAATACATGTTGTTGCACAGCCCCCCTGCGATCGAGAGGCTGTCGAGTGGCCTGTTCCAAGAGGTGATCATCACAAATACGATTCCGGTGATGGAGAAAAACTACTTCCCCCAGTTGACGGTTCTTTCGGTCGCTAATCTGTTGGGCGAGACGATATGGCGAGTTCACGATGATTGTTCAGTGAGTAGCATTTTCCAGTGAAGATCATTTCTTGGGTGATGCCATCATATTCATTTAGAGTTTGAGAAAACCACATTCTTTACCAGTAATGTGATTTGGATTTCTTCCTTCAATTCTTTGCTATTGCTATAGATCTCTTTATAAAGGGAGAATAGATCTCTTTCTTTTTTTTTTTGTTTTTTTCCAAAAATTTTTGTGAAGAAAATAGACTAGACATAGCTGGGAGAGCAATAACTAGATTTGTGGAAGCCAAGCTATTGTCTGAAATGTTAAGCTTGTTTGAATAACAATACAACTAGGTGAGAGCTCTCTGTTTTGCTTGATATATACAATATCATGGGAATATCCCTAACTAATTCTGTGCCAATAACTAATTAGGAAGTGAGGCGGTGTCTCCTTTGCACCAGCAATAAGAATAAAAGCACACTCCGGATCTCCTGTTACACAATGTATTACATTGTTTGAATTGTTGATAAGTGTATTAATCAAGGGAGATTAATCATGATAAAATCTTTCTTTATAAGGGACATGATTTATCTCTATCGATTTGTGCACTTGTCGACAATCCAAGCAATGTAACACAATGTCTAATACCATTGTGTAACAAGGAATCCAGACCAGAATTTGACCTCTGTGAAACAACATCAGTCATAAATTTTTGAAAGAATTTGGTGCTCGAATTTTCTAAAGACTACAGTGTTAAAAGAGTGTCATTGGATGGAATGGTGTTACTGTTGTGGGTCAAAATCTTCGACACTAAATCCGAGATCGCACTAATACGGAATTGTCTGAGAAACAGAAATCAAATAGATAGCCGAAAAGCAACCTTGTAAAAGCACCTCTTGGACCAAAGAATCCCGAACGACTCGAAGCCTAAACGAAGAGGCATTCTCGAGCACTAGCCTATCCTTGAGGTATTATTTAAAAATAATAATAATAATACAAAATATCTTAAATTTCATATAAATATATAAATTATAAAAAATCATTGAAACACAAAATGACCTCAAAATTTAGGGATTGCAAAAATTGAGCTAGCATGCTATATTTGAAAAGATTTTCAATATTTATTTCCTTTAATTACATAATAAGTTTAGAATGCAACGTTCTCACCCAATTTTCTAGTGCCAGAGAATGAAGTCATCCTTTATTTGAAACAGTAGATAGTCTCTACATTCATATAAAATTTCAAATAGTTTTTATTATTTTTTTTTTAAAAATAGCACATAATTTATAATATTGTTTAGAGAAAATATTCAATAATAATACAAACTATGCGTCTTTTGTGAAAATAATACAAATTATGAGAAATTTCAAATAAATGTACAAACTATGAGAAATTAGTCAAATATAAGACGGATTCAATTTTTTCTGACACCGAATTCTGAGTCAACATATCGTATTTCCACGTCATTTATGATTTAAAGTTTTGAAAATCTTATTTCCATATCATTTACGATTGAATCAGGGCAGATTGAATCAGCATAATTTGTATATTTATTTGAAATTTCACAAAATTGATACTATTTTTAACAAACAAGTTGTATTATAATAGAATATTTTCCCCATAATTTAATATATGTTCGGATATAAATGTAGTTGAGATGAGGTATAATTAGAAATGGGCCTCTAGGGTTTCGGTATCGCCACCACCAACCAAAACTCTTATAAATTTAATCTTTCCCAGTTCACATTTCTCTAGGGTTTTTATCCCATAAATAAATTATATTTCCCCTCTCACGCGACGCTTGTAATTTCTGTGATTATTAATTTGTTTTGCGAGCGGTGATGAATAATATTCTGTGCCGGAGGCGCTGGTCGTCGGTGACGGTACACGACCCTCTAAGAAGTTCTGAGCTCTCTCTGATTCCTTTTTTTTTTTTTTAATTATTTTGCGATGTGAAGATGAAATTCATGTCTGTCAATCCACTGATTTTTTGTGACGACAACACTGAATCCCGACAGGTTCTGATCGCTTTTCAATATATTTTCAATTTCCCCAAATCTATCTTATTTCAATTATTCTTGTTTTTCAGTTTCCGATTGAAAATATTACTTTTTTTTTTCCATTTGATTTCAATTATTGTTTTCTATTCCTGTTGTGTTGTCTTAAGGAGGGAGCCAATGTCCAACTCGGGCCTATAGAGATGCTCCACCCTTGTCTTATATTTTCCATACATCACACTAGATAATGAAATATTCGATCAACCAGCATTTATTGAATTTGAAAAAAGTTCGTTCGAAGTTTGATCTTTTAATAAACGAACTGAGCTTGATTTTTCACGAACCAAGCTTGAGCTTTTAGGTGTTTGGTTCGCCAGGCTAGCAAACATGTTCGAGCTTGCTTGAGAACTTGGTGTCCCACGTTGGCTGAAAACTAAAAATATGAAGTCATGGGTATTTATAAATGTTGGTGATTGTGATGGTTTCTATTGTTAATTTTGAACACGAGCTCGATTTCGATCCGAATGAGCTCACGAGCTCGAGTAATAGCTTGAATCATTTTTAGCTCGAAAAAAAATTTAAATGAATTTGAACCAAGCTTAAACTCGGTTGAAATGTAATGAGTTGATTGGCTCGGTTCGATTGCATCCCTACACAGTCCTGACAAATAGTTTAGGAGCCAATATTCTTTTGTTTTCACAGCATTGCAAAATGGTTCTAGAACTTAAAGATTATTTTCGACCTATTACTCTAAATTCAAACTTAAAATACAGTGACAAGATTTATTGGGGGCTCTCTCTGAGTCTGGTAATTTTACCACCAAGTCTGCCTATAAGCTTCTTTCAGCTGGATTGACATCGGCCATTCAGGGTTCTGGAAGGCAATCTGGCACCCCCGGGGGTGTTCAAATGGGTGGGTTTTTTATTTTTGAGTTATTCGGCTTTTGAGGCGTCGAAAGACCCACCCAAAAATCAAACTATGATTTATAAAAAATCAAATAAACCACAATTATTTGGTTAAGTTTTTGATTAACTCAAATATGACAATTTCTTTAAAGACTTCAAAATATAATACGAACAAACATGTAACAATGTGATAAAATACTTTATTTGCTATTGTTATGTGCCTATTATATTAAATACACTAAAATAATGTATACAATATTGTCTATTTATATAACAATATAATAAAATATAAAATAATTTGATTTAATATTTTCTTATTCATTTTTTTCGGCTACACCCCAATAAAATTTTTAAATCCATGAACCAAATCATTTCTAGTTTAATATTTTGGGTGACTCGATTAACCACCAGTTAACCAAATAACCCAAACTGATAGATCCAAATTTAAATGGTTCAGTTGGGTTAAATGGGTTACCCAAGTAATGAACACCCGTACTGGCACTGGGTTCGTCCGTCCCCAAAGAGTTCGCAATTTCCTTTGGCTGGTTGCGAAAGGGAAGCTACTAACTAATGTGGAGAGAGCTAGACACAAGTTGACCGACAATGACCGGTGTTTCCATTGCTCGGAGGTCTCGGAAATGCTCATCTGGATTAAGTGGATTCCTGCTGACCTTCTCTATGGGGTGGGCCGTGGATGATTGGTCAAGACTCTTTGGTATCACGTTGTGGAAGTTCTTGTTCTTGTTCACTCGACTACAGTTGGCATGGAGGAATTGTTTTCAAAAGATTATGGTCGAAGTGGATAAGTGTAGCGTTATTCAAATGATCTTTGGATACTCGGAGGAAGGGCGTTTACATGGTGATCTCCTTGGTGGGGTTCGTGAGCTACTACAGCAGAATCGGGTGGTGGAGATAAGTCATGTTTATAGGGAGGCCAATTTCGCTATGGATTGCTTGGCCTCGCTTGGAGCCTTAATATCGTCCGGTTGTCAGGAGCTGGATAGTCCACCTGAGCAGGTGAAATCATGGTTGAATTATGGTGCTCGCCTTCAATTCTAG
>AYJT01091124.1:0-11372 GCA_001278415.1 Ocimum tenuiflorum | reverse complement strand
AAAAAAAGAAACATAGTAGCAGCAACACAACAACAAAACCTATTTGGTTCTCTTTTTCGATTGAGTTTTGTCTTTTTTTTTCCCTTTTCAGTTTTATTATTTAATCTTCTTTTTTTCTTTTGTTTTTATTGTTTTATTAATGAATTTGCTAAGTTAGCAATTAAAAAAATAAATAGTGTGCCACGTTAGCACTAACGACTGACGTGGCGTAAATTTAACGGTGTTAAGTGTGTTGAGATGAAATTACATAAAAAAAAAATGGTGTAAGATAGAATTCCCTAAAATTAAAAATATGAGATAGAATTCCTTAATTTTTGAAAGTTTGGGATAAATAATCCTAATTTTCCAATAAAATAATAGTCGGCAACAAGAAGGTTCAATTTTATTTTTCAATTTTTATAGTCAATTGAGATCATTTGTTAACACCTGATGGTTGACACCTGAGTTAATTAATGGAGATAAATCATAATAAAAAAATTTTATTAAGAGAATAAATTATCTCCTTAAGTAATACAATAGTATACGTGTCAATCATCAGAACAGTATAACATAATATATAACACTATTCGTACAACCGTGATTTCAGCCGACTATGAAAAGGGCAAAAGTGATGGTGATTTTAAATACTACCACAAAATTTCTCAATACAATCCTAAATTAAAAATAGAATTGAAGAAGCCCATCACTTCTTACATGTACCCTATCACTTTTATTTAAGGAATATTATCACTCCTTATATATACCCGACAATCCAACACTTCTTATCTATCTATTAATATAATAAAACAATTCTGTAATCCTGGTCATTTTCCCGCCACCAAATAAATTGTAACACATGCATGGGTGGATTCAGAAATTTTTATTAGGTGGACTAGATTGTATACGTAAAAAGATTGTGCTTTTGCTCTCTTCATCAGCTAAAAAAAAATAGTGAAAGAGTTTTAATCTTATTGATTTGATTTTATTGGTGTATTAAAGAAACAACAATTTTACTAACACATAATTGATGCTAAAAAAATTCATAATATACAAAGATGAACAAGTCTTAAATAAAAAATCAAATACTCATGATAAATATAATGTAAAACTTAATGTAGACATAATTGTATATAATGACTGAATTTAAAAAAATATATTAATTTATGTGAACAATATAATTTATGTGAACAATAAACATAAATTAAACCAATTTAAGTTTAATTATATAAATTCTTAAAGTATTGCATTATTAATAAATTTTATCACAATCATCCATTTAAATCATGTAAAATTTATTTTAAAATTTTATACAATATATATATATATATATATATAGGTTTAAATACATTTATCAAACGATTTTAAAAACATGAATTCAAATTTTATTTGAAAATTTTACTGATGCAAATCTTATTTTGAAATGAAATCAATAGCATATAAATTACCTCTAAATTAATTTTACAATCAATAAAGAATCTTCATTTATTAAATCTAAATAATACAAATTTAACTAACATAATGCATATTTGTTAGGAATATTATTAGTTTTGCTGATATAAACCCCTGATGATAAAACCCTTAGGATTAATTTGATCCAATTATGAAAATTTTCTAGAACTTTATAATAGATAGTCAGTTTGAAATTTGAAAAACTGAAGACTGAAACTGAAGGATAAGATTAAGGGGGAACCAACACTGAGAAGGAAGGCTCGAACTCAGTTATGAGGAACCAGGAACTATCAATTTCAGGAGGAAATTGATCCAAGTTCTGAGGTAGTTGAACTATCAGTTTCAGGAGGAAACTGACCCAGTTCAGTTGCAAAGTAGGGTTGCAATTAACAGTTTCAGGAGGAAACTAACTCCGTTGTGCCTAGAACTGCCCAGTTCTCGAGAAAACAACTGAGTTGTGAGCAGACAAAAAGAAGGCAAATCAGTTTAGAGAATATTCTAAGTTGATTTATTCCTCAGACTGACATCTTAGGTTTATAAGTCAACTCATCCTAGTCAGCATTACCTAGCGGACAACGAGGAGAAAAGTACAAAAAGCTGATGAATGTCAGAAAAGCAAGTCAACATCTGTCTAATGTTAATTTGTTCATACATGAGGTACAGTACGGAGCTAGAAAGCGACATACTGTCCACCCATGACGCTGGACTCATTCCGTGGGCGGGGGTTGTAGTTTCTTCCTATAGGCTAGACTAGTACACCTTTAACGTTCGGGCAGCAACCCCAACGGCTATATTGTTTATAGGAGCCTATAAATATCAGAATTCAACCATTGGTAAAAACAACTGAAATAATCGTGATCTGAAAAACTTCTAAGTACTCAAAACTCTCTCGCTCTTAACTACAATACCATGAATCTTCACGAGAAGTCTGTCGTCGACATCTTTAACAACCGAAATCTGCATTCCTTGTAGTTTCTGAGAACCCCCATACCTAGCATGAGAAAATCCTACTCAAGCTCTTGAAGAGAACTCAAACCTTGATCCAATGAAAGATGTGGTCACGTGGAGCATGATTAGAAAAATCGCAGTTCTGTCTTCTGCAGTGCCCGAGTCTTCGAGTATTGAAGCCTAACGACTGAGAAGATTAGCTTATTATAGTTCGTGTTAAATCACAGAAAAATTTAAATTAATAATGAAAATCCCTTCAACTGAAGAAGGAATAGATGATGTAGGAGTATTCTTTGAACATCTATAAATCTTATGTACTTGTTGCTTTCAGTTCTTACTGTTACAGACCTAAAAACTGAACTTGGAATTTGTCAGCTAAACCGACCCGTATATATCGAAAACTGACCTTAAGATTGATTACTAGACAGTTAAAGTTTTATTAAAGGATAACTGACTTAGATAAGTTAGTTATTATCTTTGGGCCATAATTAGTTTAATTTCGCATTTTTTATTTTAACTCTGATTTGAGACCAACCATATTAAATATGAAAATAATACAATTAAAGAATATTCTAGCAAGTGCCAAGTAGTACGCACCCAAAAATTTATTTTTATCATTTTAGATAATTTTTATAGAAGAAGTAATACCATCTTTCTTCTTTCCCAACTACAATTCATCATCAAAATTTTCTTTTTCTTTTTCCGTAGGATAAAGTTTTTTTTGTTCCTTTTTTTTTCCCGGAAGGACTAAAATAGAAAATAGCATACATTCACTCTAAAAAATAAATAAAAAAAGAATTTCTTGACACCCACCCCACGCAATGCACTATCCACAAGGAAAAAATATGAAGCTACCAGACTCATTTTAATTTTTTATTATTACTTTGGTTGACTGAAATTTTTTTCCACTCCTAAATTCATGAATCTACTTTTTAAAGGTCGTAGGTAATTATTTCATAAGAATATATGTATACTAATGTGTCGAGTCGAAATTAACTTGGTCCAATTATTCAAAATTTCGAGGTCTAAACATGACTCATTACTTGATCAACCATAAGCAAGCAGGTTTGCATTCGTCAAAGGCCCAATCGAGACCCAAGATCCTATCACACAACCGAAGCCAAAGTCAGACCTCCTTGAGGTCAGCCTAGATCGCAACCGAACTCCTATCGGTCAGCCGTGATCAAGGGGTTTGAGCTCGAAGCCATCTAGAACGAGGATGAACTCAAGACCATTGGTCCTGGTCGAAGGGTCAAAGTCTGATGTCAACTCGAAGCTGGCTCCTAGGGAGCCGGTTCGTTCTTGAAAAACATAGGATAATGGGCAATGATTACCAGCAGTTACTCCCCATACATTCAAGACTCAACGCACGTCTTGAAGAACGTTTACTGCGCACGTTAAGAATAGTGGAAAACCATTGTAACTCGTGTATAGTTACATCATCCCTTTTATCTGTATAGACTACCGATTATTATCAACTAATAAATAAATTACATTCTGAAAGACACTTTATTTTCAGCAAATTTCGTTTACGGTTGTTATTTTTTTTTTTAGAAAGTTCCAAACTTATCCGATCGATGAAAAATCAACCCAGAAGCTCCTACTTGCTAAAAATGTTGTCAGTGAGAATGGATTCATTAAATATTGTCATATCTCTAATTATTCTATTCTGAGTAGAAAGAATAACCAATGAAGTTTAACTTTCAATTTCTAGTAATTTTAAAATAAAAGATGGAACTTATGTCTCATTGGAAGAATGAAAATGCAACAAACTCCAGGCCAATCACCTGGCTACACGTGTCTGAAATAACTTCTCAGAATGAAAATAACCTCTATAACGGAGGTTTCGTATATTTGAAAATACATTTTTTTTATTATTTTTTCTCTAAAAAAATAGCGCATCCTTGCAACGAGAAACCCTAATAAAATCAGATCGAATTATTATTCCTACAAACATTACAATTTCACCAATTTTATTTTTTCTTTTAAATTTATTTTTATATTAATTTATTTGAAACAAATATAAATATATATTTTTTTATTATTTAAATTGAGCTAATATTTTACATCAGATTCGATTTTTGCAAGTTTTCACTTTATTTTATTCTTTCTACTTTTGTTAAATTTATTTTATTTATCTTATGATGAGTAATTCTATTGTTGCGCAGGCACAAAACTAATTAATTGCGATAAAGGTATAGTTATGGATGGATTTTACTTACTATGGACGTGCAAGTGCAAACCAATTGCCAGAATGCTCAGAAAATTTATGACAAGTATATGAATGCCATAACTAGATGGGTTCAGCATTTATATACTTTTGATTAAGAGGAGGTCGTTAGACCGTCTAAATCATTTAGGCGGGTTTGAGTATAAAATTCAAGATGGGTAAAGATTTGAATTTAGGATTCAAGGCGGATATGATTTGGGTTGATGGAAATGAACTATTTAGATTCGCCTAAATTATTTAGACGGTCAAACACAAGTTTTTGCCTTTGATTAATATTTAGCAACAAATGGAGGAAATACAACTGAGAGGACTTCTCAGTTCCAAAAGAAAATAAAATGCCACTCATGCTTCAACCGATGAGCGTAAATAGGGAAGATAACACACCAACTCAGAGGACTTATCCGTCGGATAGAATTTTTTTTCCAAAAAACTATACTCAACTTTTTTAAAAAAGTGATTTCCACCAAAATAAATTCAAATTTCATATCACTTTTTCTATCTCCTTAACAAAAAACATATCAGCAAACAATTTTTTTTCCCAAGAAATTGCATTTCTCTAAAAAATATCATAATTCTAATATCCACTATACATAAAGTATTAAAAGATAACTGCCAACTCTAAAAAATAAAGATAATACTATATATGAAATAATCAAATCTAATCATAACGTACCTCTAACAGTAATTATCTGGTATCTACATCTTTTCATGTGTATCACAGTCTCAATTAGGGATACTTGAACTCAACAACTCCATTATTAACTTTGCATCTAGCATGCATTTCATTTTTAAATTCTCTAATATGAAATCTCCATGGAGATTAGCATGTGCTTTTGAGATTGAAGATTATACTTTTTAAAATAAGAATTACTACATCTAAAACACTCCTCCAATGCATAAGAATAAGAATGAATTGCAAACCTCTATCCAAAATTTACAGCTTGCTCCAATTCTTCCTTTGCCAACCTCTTCACCACTACGAGTCTTCCACGTGTCGTTGTTTCAGACTTTTGGGAGATGTCTGAAGTATATTCCAATTCGTTTGCTTTTAATATAGAATGTCTTTGTGAAACTTAAAAATTTCCAATCATTTGTGACATCAAATGATAAATGAGGCTTCATAATTATAGAGGGGGAGGGTGTTAGCATACCATGTATTATCACTGTATCTTTTATCATATAAATAAGTAATACCATAGCAAGTTTACTATAAAAAAATTCATGATCAATGACATGATTTCTCTAAATGAAAAAATTTTGTTGCTAAGGCTCCGGTCGTTTTGTTCCCAAAAAAGTGAATATTTATATAAAAAATTATTTGTTTATTTTTTTAATTAATAAGAGTAAAAAGTTAGAGATTAATATTAAATATATTGTGGAGGAAATTCTCCCTCCAAATGCACTTTTATGGAGAAAATGTAATTCATTATAGATATGCTTTTTTTGTTCTGGAACATAATTACAATATTAAATAAACTCAATTCTGATATCATCACATAGACTCGAACTCGGGATCTTTAAGATTATGGAAAATGTGTTTATATCCATCTTAGACATGCTTACTGAGTTGTTGAAATTAGAGGCATAAAAGGCTTCATCATTAGAATTTGGCTACCAAAAATGTCCGTCTCTGCGGTATTAAATAAATTAACTAATATTTTTCAGTATTAGGAATTTATATTTTCTATACCAAACATATCAAATTTCCAGAGTAAATAAATAATCCTAATGAAAAAAATCCATACTATCTATAACTTCATACATGTGTAAAGACTCTCCTACTGAGAGGTCTAGAGATCGATCCGCCGTTTCCTTCTATAGATATTAAAATAAAAAAAAATCAAATGATGAAATAAAACAATGAATTTTGCCAAACATCCCCATCTTCAGTGTTCCTCAAATAGATATTTCGATCATACACCCAAATAGGGCTTCGTGGAAGAAATGATCAAGGAATAATTTAAAACATGTCCACAAAAGCATTTCATAAGAATCCACAAAGAGATAACAAATCGGAACATTCAATGATGGGCACTTTGGCAGTGCCGATCGCACACTACAAATGCTTATCACAAGAATCCACAAACACAACAAATCGAAAAAAAATTCTATGATGAGCACTTTGACGATGCCAAACTATATAGCATAGACACAAACCAACAAATCATAATACATACAATTTCTTCCTAGAGTTGTTTACCATGTGCACAAAAAAGGTATTGCTTTTCACCTTTCAATGTGTTGTTCCAATGTAAAAGGCAATTGTTAGCACACTATTTGTAGTCCATACAATTATACCATGTCTACAAGGTAACATATACAAAACACCTTAACATTCATCCACTCCACCTTCTTTTATCTACATGTAAACAATATTTTCGCTGCATTAATCAAAAACATTACCTGTGTCCCACAGTTCTACATCGAGCCAGTGTCGTTGCGTCGTCCAAATAGAATATACATGGTGATATGCAGAAGAGTTTTGACGATCCAGTCTTCCACAGAATCGGAGATCAACTTCTTCACCATCTTTATCGTCAGCATCACCACAAACATTACCACGCTCCTGTAACCGGGAAAAATCACACCTCATTAGAACTTAGGCTCGTAAAAGTTGAAAAATGAAGATTTATTTCCAAGTTGGGAAGTTTCAGTTCATTAACCATAACAAACGATGCAAGTACCTTACCTACATATAAGCAGAAGTATTACGAAACGTGACTTCTCATAACTTTTTTAGTATACTTCACTTTTTTGGGATACAAAACAAACAGAACCTACAAATTATATGCAAAGGAAACAACCATGCAGCTCTCTCTCCCTCGTTCCCCCCATATGCATTGGGCATCGGCTTTCATGTATTAGTTTGTAATGATACCTTTATGTTTGTTATAATTTTTATTAGTAGTATGATATATTATGAATCTCAATTCTTACACCTCATGTTACCTTGGAAAAATGCCCTGGTTCCCGATTCTGTCGTTTAAACTACGAACGTGATGCCAGAATTATCAGAATTTTATGGCCATCCTTACACTAGGTTTTTCTTTACGTTTTATGCCAGAATTGTGATGACATCAACTGTTTTATCCTTTTCAATTTAGGGCTATTTCTGTAGTTAATGAAATGTAAGAAGATTCCAAAAAGATAATATTATTGTCACTTGTTGATAGATGAAGAATAATTGAGCGGAAACTTTATTGAATAAACTGAAAGAGCAAACCTCATGAGAGGCGAAAATAGCTAAGCTATCCCTGAGCAGCGCAGCTGCTCCCTAAAACTCAAAAATATTCCATACTTTACTTTAACCTGGACGACTCCTTAAATAGACAAGATGGAAACCCTAATTTAAGCCCATGAAGGGACGTAGCCCATTATGACACTTTACCCTAATTATTTGACCACAATAAGGAAACATAATCGACACTTATTAAGGAAACATAATAATGCACTCTATCACCTGTAATATACTATAGATAAGAGTCCAAAAACATAATGACTTAACGAGGCTTCTCGAAAATTTATACGTACTGGTGATATCCATTGAAGGTCATTTTGTGCGACTAAGAGGGACAAGTGTTAGGCCATCAAGTTTTTAGCGCAAGGGTTGCCATCATATATATTTAAATGGATCTTATTATTAGAGCATCTCCAACAATGGTCAAACCCAAACCAAAAATATACTGTAAATTCTTTTTCAACAACGCCCCAAAACACAATCCTAAAACTCAAAAAATGAGTTTGAGGGAAGCTACAAACTCAAATTTGAGTATATACGGTAGCAAAACTCAAAATAAATTGCAATTTGACCCTCAAAAATTCTTAAACCACAATTTTGTCTTTTTTATTTTATTTTATCTTTTTTGCATTTATAATTGGAATCATGTTTACTCTACAATTTATTTATAACGATTGGTTGCTAAAAATTTAATTCATTTTAATTTTATTTAAATTATTATATTTATGTATTAATTTTCTATATGTTCTAAATTAAGACAATAGTTAAGATTTTAATATTAGAAAAAAATAAATATTTGTGGACATAAAAGAACAATACGGGATATTCATGATTAATAAAAATTTATATTTTCTAATAACCAAGTATTTCGTAATAAGTTACTTTGTTTGAAACTAATAAATGGGTTTTAATTGTAAATTTGATAAATATATTGGTAGTATTTTAAAAATATAAAAAGTTTTAAGTTTGAGTTTGGTGTAATTGGTTGGAGATGAATTACTCTTTTATGTGATATTTATTGTATTTTGAGTTTGAGTTTAGTGTTTGTTGTTGGAGATGATCTTAGAGTTTGGACCAAATTATTAAAACTGCTATGAGCCAAGTGAGCTTGATGGTTTGCCCTAAATTATATTAGGAGTTTTTATTTAGCTATGAGCCTGTTATTTAATTAAAGATTATTTCATTATTGTTAGAAATAGACTAGGATTTAGTTTAGTAATTATTTTGGGTTTATCCATTCATGTTTATGTGACAGATCTCTTCCGCAACATTTTTTTTTATTTTATCGTTATTCTTTCTTCCTTCCATTTGTTTCTTCTTCTCGCAGTTTTCGTTCTTCCTTTAATTTAATTGTTCTTGTGAACTCAACTCCAAAACATTGCAAGTAAATTATGCAAGTTGAAAATAATTAAACCACAACAAGATAAATTATTAAGACAATAACACTAAGAGCATCCCAATAATTAGGGTTGTAAATGAGCTGAGCTACTCAGATTTCGACTCGATAAAACTTCGTTCGAGCTCGTTTGGTGAAGCTCGTCGATTAAATGAGTCGTCAAACTTGAGCTTGCCAGGATTCGACTCGAAGGCTCCTTAGTCAAAAATAGTACGAAATATTAAACTTTTAATTTTGTAAAATTTATATTTTTATTCTTTAACTGGGTGGGTGATAAGTATAATAAGCCTTTTAGTTAACTTTGTTATTTATAAGGAAAAAAAAAACATTTTTGTGCTTAAATTGATTTATTTTTAAAAGAAAATAATAATTATTTAAGTTTATATCTATATTTAGAAAGTTCGACAAGGCTCGATTAAGTTTGTAAATATGTAAGTATTCGATAATAAAGCTCTAAACGAGCCAAACTGGAGCACAACAGGACTCGGTTCGGCTCTGCTCGATGACACCCCTACCAATAATGATGTCTCATGCATAACATAGATTAGGAGAGGAGTAAATTACCAGATCCATGAAAGCGTCCGTTTCATGAGGTACAGGGATACTAAGACCAGCAAGGTACTGATGACTTCCCTTAGAATCGATTCACCAGTAAATTTGCTCAAAATGCTCCTCAGAATTGATTCGACATTACGACTGAGATTGACCTCCTGTGATAACAATCAAACAATAGAGTTGCAGCGAAGATTGCATGGTATTAAGAACTCATGTGTATTCAAATAATGACTTAAAATAACAAAGAAAAAGAGTTCCTCGAAGTGTATCGTGCACGTAAAGGAAAACACTACGTACAGATAGTCTTTCTCTCCCGTCTACTCTAATATTGCTCCACCCCTCGGAACAACTCTACCATCTCTCTTAATATATGAAAGACTGAATAACCTAGGATTCTTTCATTATTGTCCACATCTTCTCGAATTTATTCCTAAAAGGAAATACTCTAAATTTGTCAGCTAAATGCTCAACTAATGTAGATGGATTGCTCTGCATGCCCATGACGCTCAACAAAAATGAATGTTCCTTAAAGAAACAGACATAATCTGTCCCAAGAAATACAGTTTCCAATTACGAATCACAAAGTTTTAATTGTTAATTGAATAGAAACTAATCTAGTCACTTAAGACCACTTAATTTGCATTGAGGAGTAATTATGCAACTACGATAAAACACTTTCAGATATGATTTAAACTTCATCTAAAGTTAAAACTGATAGATTGTGATATCATTGCTATTAATTGTTTTGAAACCTCATGCTGCTAACTTCAAAAGCAGTTATGTCGAAGGACTAAATTAATTGAAACAAATTACAAAACTAAAACACGCCAAAAATTAACCCCCAAGAGACTTTCCCGTCCATCCTAGCCAATAGAACGACAAAAAGAAAGACAAAAAAGAAGCATAAGCATTTGATATTGATCAATGGAAGGGGTACAGGAAATGGATTTTCACCTGTGAGTAAACATCACTAGGTTGAATAACAGCATCGGTAGCCTGCATTAATAAAAAAATGTCACTATCCTGTTGTTTCCAATCATGCCTATGAATTTAAGAACATAATTTGCAAGAGATAATCGGGTTTTCACCTGTAAATCATTGCCAAGAGGTTCAGCAACGGAACTAGTAACCTGAAAATGCAATATTAACCAACAAAAACACATGATATCCTGGCTTTTCCAGATAATGCCCATGGATAACAGAAAATAATTCTGCATTTAGAGATAAGGATTTTTACCAGCAAACCTTCCTCAAGAGGTGTCGTAACAGAATTATTGGCCTGGATTAACCAACAAAAAGATGCATTCGTAATCCAGATTTTGGTGATCAAATAAATATCTAAATCTCAATAAACCAACCTCAGAAGCATGAGAACCGGTATTTTGAACAACGGGCCTTCCAGGTGAAGATTCTGTTGGCCTACTGTAAATGACTCGTAGTATATATTCTCGAAAGGGATGTCCAGCCTCCTTATCAAACTACATTATCCACATAAAGTAAGACAGTTAGAATGAAACTGAACCACGTGAAGTTAAGCTCTATCTACTCCAAATCATTTCACTAGCATAAATAGCAAA
>AYJT01091113.1:0-12235 GCA_001278415.1 Ocimum tenuiflorum | reverse complement strand
GATTGATTCTATTTCGTTAATTTTTTTACTTGCGTTTTATGACACGACCCTAGAATTCCCGTTGCTTTATTAATTGTGTTGTTCAAATTTTGTTGTCTTTTTGTTTTGAATTAGTTAAAATCAACTCTCTATTAATTCGACTGACAAGAGGGATACTGATACAAATTAGTGCTTGACGACGTTTCTTTATACCTAGTCCCTGAGTTCGATCTTTTTATTATTGCGACCCGTTTTCCGTTAAAAAAAACGTGTATCACTAGCCTAGTTAAAGGACGAATATATTTTGATATTTATCTAAAATTTTCAATTATGTTTAAGATATAAAAATATTTTGGATGCTTTAACATTAAATGTTAAAACTAATATAATTATAATTATAAAAAATTCTAAAGTTATGTGTGTCGGTATAAAAATGTTATAAACCATTATTTACATTAAACCCAAATTGTAGGAGGTCAATAAACCTGTAAATGAAACAATTTTAATAAAAACTAATTTTAGAAAAGCTAAAATTACTATTACGAGAGCAATAAAATGGGAGAAACAAAACTTTCATATAATTATACAATGAAAAATGTAGTTCCACCAGAACCTATAATGCAATCAAATTTAATAGATCTTTGTAAAAATACAGATGGACCTATTAATTTAACATTTGAAAATCAAAGAAGGTTACTTGGAAGTTCAAGTACTAGGACTTTATATATCCCTTTTGATTATCAAGTGAAATATCCACAACTACCCCTTTTAGAGCATCAACCTCTCAAATAAGAGAAGATTTTATATAAATATCTGAAGAAGAAGAAATAATATTAATATTAAATATCAACATCTCAAATATTAATATCATATAGAAGAAATATGGTAAGCTAGTTCTAATATGAGTGAAGCAGATAACCCCTTTTGAGATAAATTTTGAATTTTAATGGATAAAAGAACAGATTTCAATCTCGGCTTAGAGGCCAAAAGAATACTAAAAATGAATTTCAAAATTCCGAATGGATCAATTTATGATGTGAGCCACCAGCTTCTCGGCAGTCTGCTCTAACTACTTTAAGAAAAAGTGTTCCATCCTGTCTTAACTAAGCATGCATATATACAAAAATAGGCTTACTCGAAAAAAAATAGCAAGCTCTTATTTAACTGGTTGCATGAATATCTTGGTGGTAATATTAAAAGTTTTTAATTATATTTAATTTATTAATTATATTAAGCTAATGTTATAATTTTTTTTACAAATGTTGAATATAATAAAGATGAAAGTAATGATGGGAGAAGAAAGTTTTGAATGTTGTTAAATTTATTTCGATTATTTATATTTCTAAGCAATAATGTATTTTGCCTTATATGTTTTTTATTTTTTTTAAAAAATATGATTTAATATTTTATTGTACGCAAATATTATTGATTTTGTTTGGATGATGCTTAACATTTTATGCTTGTAAACTCTTTTTTCTTTTATTAATTTTAGGTATCAACAAGATATTTATTAATTGTCCATATAATATAAATTTGTTAGCTTGTTAGCCCGACGGACAAGCCCGAAAATTGACGGATTAAGTTAGGTTCAACCCGAAAGAAAATTACAACCCCAACTAACTCGAACTGAAGTAGCCCGCAACCCGATTGGATTGGCCGGAAGCCCGATAGGTTGACCCATTTGACATCCTTATCCTTAAATACAGCAACTCATAACAATAAGAGCCGCTTTCTTATTTCCCGGGCAAGGATGTTGCATAAAAAGTATTCATATAAGCAAGAATTATACATACAGTTTTATCCCATTTGTATCTTTTTAGGCCTAGCTCATCTATTTCACACGTAATTCACCACAAAAAATAAATACCATCAATCAAGTTACAAAATTCAGGATCATCAGTACAAGAAATACTAATACAATGAATCACAATGTTAACTCTGTACTTATTATAACTTGGCAAGACCTCAATGGCAGCGCACAGTGTTGGGGCAACCGGGGGGATAAATAACAACAATATGATAGAGTCTTAACCACACAATATCCCCAGTAATGGTTTACGCAACAGAGGAGTGTAGTGTGGTTAAGACCTTAACCACAATTCTCATCAGCAACAATCAAACACCTTGGCACCAGCATAGAAACAAAAATATAGAAATGCAACTGAAGAACGCAACAATTTGTTCATGAATTCGTGACTACGTTTGTGTGTGTAAGGAGTATTTGATGAAAACAATCATAATCTAACACCATAAAGCCCACTTCCGTAATTATAAGAAATATTTTAATGCAAGTTGAATTAAAGTAATATAAGTTTTTATACACAGAAACACAACAAGATTGTTTAACATCATATTTATCACTCAAGAATTTCTAATAATGTCGAACACGGCAAACGAAATTTCTCACGTTGAAATTGGAGGTGCTGAAGTCATAAGAAGCAAGGGGACGATGAGGTGGGTCTTGATACACATATATCTGCACTCATTGTGGATTTGTGACTTAGAACTGCTAATAATAATATATATTACGAAAAAACTTTAATTAGATCGTTTATCTAAATTAGACAAATCCAAATATCCTACCTATTTACACTTAGAACAAAAATATGTCATCACTATGTAATAAAAATTAACTCAAATTTCAAAGTATCATAATTTTTTCATTTTTAATTCACATTATGCAAATAATATATCAAATTAAAGTTCTTTTCAATCTCTTTGACTTCAAATACATGGTGTCCATATTCACCCCCAAAAAAAAATTATTCTAGATTTATTTAATCTCATTTAGGTCTCGTTACATCACAATTAATGTTTATTCATTTTATTTAGGGTTAATTATTCCCATTAAGGGTTAGAGTTATTTATTTAAAAGTAAATTTAATGTAAATGACTTATATGGAAACATTTTATTTTTTATTTCTTGCTCGTAATTTTCAAGTAAAAATGGAGTTTTGATATCTTAAACGAAAAGGCGTGTAAGAGAAGTTATTATTTGCATAAATTTGATTAAAAACGTTTGAAGATATTTGCAATAATACAACTTATTTGCCTTTTCTCAATCATTAACAAAGAGGTTCGTATTTTTCTTTTCAAAATCAGATATGGATGTGGAATGTCTGTGGTGCATTATTTTCACAACAGAGTGTTGTGCACCAAATCCATCCATCAAAAATCACTTTATTTCCTTTTTTTCTTTTAATCCTTTTAAGGTGATCTTGTTGTGCATAGCAGAGGATTTTGATGCATAGATGTAGGTATATATATATGTTGGGGGAATTTATCTTGTGCGAATACCTGATATAAGAGGTTGATTGAATTGGTTATAAGTCACATCCTGGGCCAATGGTGAGCTTGAATGGGACAACCCATGTTGAATTTTGGGTCTGCTTCTGCTTCTTGATTGACTCAATGTCCACTGCAGATGCTGCTGCAGATTCCTTGACATACTCAATCTCCAACTTCTCGAGGTGCGTTTCGAGTGTCCTTGGAATTTCTTGGAGGGAGTGGCACTTCTTTAGCACAAGCCACCTTAGACTTGTGAGATGAGCTTCAGAGACCTTCCATATGACCAGCTCTGTGTCTTCAATGAGCAAGAACTGTAGTCTCTCAAATCCAGTCCCCTCGGCGTTCCATAATACTCCCTTGAATGCATTGCCTTTCAACTTGAGGATCGTGAGATATTTCATCGCGGCCAACACGGGCATATGATCGATCCATGTCAAGTGCGTATTCGATAAGGTCAGACTCGCAAGGTTCGGTGGGAATGTCCACTTGGTTGGCAGAGGAACCGCCACTTGGTTAGCTGATTCATTGAGAAACTCATTCACAATCTTCAACTTTTTGAGACGAAGCAACTTTTCCAGAGAGGATTTGTCAAAGAGATTGAATATGTCTCCTTGAATTCCCAATGTCTTAAGGTGAGGAGCCCTTTTTGAGAGAGCTTCACTGCAAGAACCGGGTGACAATCGACTGATTGTTTGGAGGTTTTCACAGGCCCTACCTGTCCAGTTTTTGTCAAGCAAGAAAATGGTTGCTTTTGTTTTGAAACGCCTCAATCGAATCATATTCCATATATTTGCTTTGACTGTAATTGAAGGTGAACCCGTCTCCACTATAAGAGTTCGTAGGTTTAAGAGATGAGATATTTGCTCTGGGAGGACATCCAAATTGTCAATAGAGAGAGTGATGTGCTTCAAAAGAATAAGACTTGACACCTCTGGAAATTGTTCGAATTTCATCGACTTGCAGTTTAAAACTCTAAGCACATTGAAAGGGATGGTTGATACGCGTACAACATCCACTTCAAAAGGCTCTTCTAAGAAGCATAGAAACGAACGAACACGTGATTCGTTATCTTGTTCTTCTGAGAGGAATCTTGAGGGATTAGAGTGGAGACATAGACGACGAAGCTTTTGTACCTCGGACTTGATTTCACCTTCGTTTGTTCCTTTTATAACTCTAAACAAACCCTCCTCTGTGGCTTTAGCTTTGCAATACTCTCGTATGAGATCATGAACCACACATGTTTTAACTTCGTCAAGATTCTTCTTCATCGCCATTAACAAGTTCATGTCGATCAGATCCTCAAGAATTTCCTTAGCAGACTCTTCAAAACTCTTCTCCCTAGGTCGTATGAATCCTTCTGCAATCCATAACTGTGTCAGTGTTGAGGTTGGGATCTCATGATTATCAGGAAACAAACCAGTGTAAAGAAAACACACTCTCATATCACCACTCAAGATATTATAGCTCAATTCAACTACATTTGAGATGGACTTGTCCTTGTCTTCTTTTAAGATCTCATTCACTTTTTCGAACACCTTCGCCCAATTCTCTTGAACACAAACAATAGCGCGCGTCTTCGTGAACTGCTTCTTGAGAGATCCTCCAATAACCTTAACTGCCAGAGGCGATCCACCACACTTTCGAACTATTTTTTTAGCAATGTCTTCCAACTGTTGGGGACAATTGTCAGTGTTGCCAAATACTGTCAATTTTAGAAGCTCCAGACTCTTCTCTTCTCCTAAAAATTTCATCTCATGTGGATTTCTATCGATATTAGCTTGTGCAGCAACTTCCTTTTGACGACTAGTGATCAATACTTTGCCCTTCCCGTTCTCTTGAGGCAAGATTTTTTGTATAACTTCCCAATCCTTAGTTGTCCATACATCGTCTAAGATTAACAAGAATTCTCTGTTTGCCAAACACCTACGAACGGTTACAATTAATTCTTCATCGCTCGGATTAGACGTTCCCTGAGGGATGAGTTCCTTGAGAATGTAAAGAAATGCATCCCTACTATTGAACTTTTGAGACACACCAATCAAAATACGTAATGGGAATTTACTACAAATTTTTCCATCCTGCAAAATCTTTCTCGCCAATGTTGTCTTCCCGAGACCAGGCATGCCCATGACGGAGATAACATCAAGTTTCTTTTTTGGTTCCATTAGATATCCTATAATGGTTCCTTCATCTTCGAAATCTACTATTTTGTCTAGCGTGTGTGCTTCATTTTGTGCATTAGCTGAGGATTGTTCTTCTGCTCTATCATGTATAATTGTTACAGGTGCTTGCGCCGATGACTGATCCTGTTTCAAGGAGTTTACCATATATTAGAAAAAGTATAGAGCTTTTGGGATTTGGATCCCTAACAGTGTATATTGGCGTAACAAGGATGTTGTGCTATATGTTTTAATATAAACAAGTGCATTTTATATCATTGGTGATTTCTAAAGGCATGAAATTCACGTGAAATGCATTAGTTTGTATTAAAAAATGCAACTGTTGTGCCAAAATTCACAATAGAGAATCCAACCACAAGCGTTATGGTTACTTCTGCATTTGATGACATCATACAAATACCATTTTCACATAATAATAATGATAAGATTTTACGGTTAAAATATTTTTATTTTTTATTTTGATGCTTATTTGTGTTATAAATTATGCTTGAGTAATATAAACAAGCATCAAATACAGAAATTAAAACTTGACCAAAAAAAGTGGTTACGCGTTGAAATATAACTGTCTTTTTATTTTCAAATGAATTTAACGATATATCTTAAATAATTAAATGGTTAAAGAAATTTTGTAAATGAAAAATGTGACAAGGCGCTTATAATTTATTCTCAAGTGGGAGTGTGGGGCCTCCAATCTCTCTCTTTCCCAACAACTTCAATTTTTTTACTTGAGATTGAATGCGTAATAGATCTATGGTGATATAAATAGTTAATGAATTAAGAAAGTCAGAAGAATATCCAGAAAACGTATAAAACAATAAGCGAATTCGGTCAAGAAAGGGCAAACGCATAGGTTGGTTCATTGCCTTAATACCCTAGTTAACTGCTCTTCGTTCCAACAAAACTTTAGGTCAACTTTAGCTGTTAGTATTCTAGAAGAAGCTAAACCTCTATTCATAAGAAACTAATTAAACTTGTAATTATAGAAAATTAGTATTGAACTATATTGAGCACAATAACAGCAAGAACTTGCATGCAATGAATTAGAAACAAGATATGATTACTTGTCGGAGTGGCGTGGTTGGTTTTCCAGCGGGCGCACTCTTGATGTAATCTAAAATTGGCTTCACCTTTTCTTCCCTGAGGGTCTTAACTTGTTTGGCCATCCTGGAGGTGAAGCTGAGCTTCTTGGCTATTCGGGTGCCGAGTTTGGCCTTGGCTTCCGCAGCTTTCTTGGCCAAGCATATCTCGATGGTGTCTTCCAATTCATAAACAAGGTTTCTGATCTGCGCCTCTTTCGCTTTGAAGTATTCAGTCTTCTCGGGAGTCTTAGCCGAGTCCAGTAGGAACGCCTGCAACTGATCAAGGTCTTCCTCCAGCTGCTCGAATTCACGTCGCTCTCCATATTTCAGATCTCGGTATTCTCTCCACTCCTCCTTTAGTGTTTGCAGCACAAATACCAAGGTAGCCTCTCCCGGCATCTTATGTGTTACTTGAGAGAAACAGCGTTACCTGCAGTTTTGGGGGGAGAGAGAGAGTTGACTGAAGTTTTGGGGAAGACAATGAGCTGTGATTTGGAGCTCAATATAAAATAAAATTGCAGACTTGACCAGTAAACTTATTGGTTCCAACTAGAAATGTTTTCGCAATTATTGGAGCAGGCACATGGGTCCAAGGGGGCTAGACCCTCAAATTTTTGTTACAAAAAGTGAGGATATTTTGGTAATTTTTCATTTTAACATTAAAAATTATTTGTCATTTTCATTTGTTTGTATATATAAGTTTGTAATCAAATGATAAGTGTTTATTAGGTGATAAATAATAATGAATCTTATCGATCCATTTTTCAAATCTGACGGTTGTTATCCAACAGATTTATTATAACTCTACATGCATTTTCGTGAAAAAATCATGTCCCTTGGTGAAAAGATCTAGACAGCTATAATTTATTATTATTTATCACCTAGAGGCTTATTTATCACCTAATTACCACTAGTTTATTAATCGTATTTATTAATTATCAATTGAACTTAATCATTTGAATTATTCATAAATTCATTATTCATTTAATACCCTTAAATCTTAGCTATAATGTATATATTCTAAACCTTGCCTTGGTTTTTTTTTTTTTCCGGTTGAAGATTCGGGAATTTTAGCCAAACCCTATACCCTTCTTTGATGATTTTGGTGCCCAGGCCTTGTTCATCCTATTAGAAAGCCTTAGATGTGTTAGTTGTGAATTTTGGCCTAAAAACGTGTAAAAACAAAATTTCCAGAAGCTGTTGAGGCCCAAGATCGATCAATTGGCATTAGATCGGTAGATCACCCTTGAAGATGAGCCCATCAATTGATCAATCGCCTTGAATTGCGATTAAATTCTAGAACAGTTTTGCCTGTTCCGATCATGATCAACGGAACCCCCTTAAATCTTGATCGAAACCCCTACCCCGATCCTAAGATTTAGATCAACTGATGTTTTTATGATCGATCAATCATAAGTAATGCATGATTCCCTGATAGAACCCTTCTCAATGTCGATCATTAGAATCGGCCAATCAATTGTTTTACCTTCCAAATCTTCAAGATCCCCCCATCATGATCCTAAGAATGTTGATCACTAGGATCGATCGATCCTCCTATGGTTGGTCGATCATGACCCTTATTCTCCATTCCGTTGTGATTCCCATCCCTTATTTTATTCTAGATGTTGATCCTTGTGATTGACTGATCCTTCCATGATCAGCTAATCCTCTCCTATTATTTCTCCTGCATTTCTATGTTAAACCATGATCTGATACCTATAGATGTTGCTCCAAATCCGACGATCAAGATCGAGTAATTACGTAATGACAAGATACTAGACTTTATCCATACAATTTTACTCACATGAGTTGATAACGAGATCCTCATGCTCATAATCTGTTTGATGGCGAATGAGCTTTGAGAGAAGGGAGGAAGCCAGAGCTCAATAAAGATCACGTTAAGAAACAACTAAGTGAGGCGGGCCTTCCTATATCATAAACTTAAACTTAGCTTTGGTTTTATTGAAATTCTAAAATTAATTTTTTTTTATACTAAAAATTGTCAGCACCAAAGTGATTTTGGGTAAGGCTAACATCTCCTTCGCGGAAGTGTGATAGTGTTGGTGGATACGATTTGGGTTCTGATCACCAGTATAAAGGGGGTCAAAATTAGTGCACTGTTGGTGTAGCTGCATTAGGGATTTGACCCTAATGTGTCTGGTGAGACGTCCTCCACAATCCACTTTATTCCAAAAACAGTAAGTATGAAATCCTAAGATTATGAGCTCAGTGAAGTGTTATGACTATGAGAAGAATGAAAATGTTTTGCAAAACATAACTGGTTT
Source organism: Ocimum tenuiflorum (assembly GCA_001278415.1). NCBI lineage: Eukaryota > Viridiplantae > Streptophyta > Magnoliopsida > Lamiales > Lamiaceae > Ocimum > Ocimum tenuiflorum. The sequence goes on along the minus strand of AYJT01091113.1, from coordinate 3,424 downwards.
CTTAAGGAAAACTTCATGGAATATCATGTATATATGCTAACTTTTCCTACCTAAATGTATGTTTTTAATAATGTGTGCATTAAGTATATTTTGTACTCATGTCCTCCATGTATTCTAAATGTGCAGGATAAGCGCCAGTGGAGATGTAGCAACATTGAGGCGGAAGTATTTTTTAGAATTGAAAGTCCAGAGAGAGGGATCTCATATCTATCATATGTACCTCTCCACCATAATTAACCCCTACCAAACTCGTCTTAATGTTCTTTATTGATGAATTTGGATGCCTTATTTTACGAACTCATTGAACATTACGTTTTATGTATGAACTACACTTGATTATCGAATCTTTGAGTCCCCGCCCACAACGTCTCCAGTCAGTGAGGGATAGGTATATGTTTTGACTTATGTCAAAGAACTTCTTAAAATTAGCTTGATTCAGTCATGACTTATAAAATGTGTATAGTCTAGAACTTTGTAATAGTTAGTCAGTTTTAAGTTTGAAGAAACTGAACACTGAAGCTGAAGAGTTCAAGACCAAGGATCAGACTAATGGAAAAACCAAAACTGATAGTTAATCAGTTCTGAGGAACCAGAGCTCAGGAAGGAACTCAACCCTAAGAAGCCTTAATTGTGACAAAAGATCCAGTTCTGAAAAACCAGAATTATCAAGTTTAAGGGGAAACTGATTCAGTTTTGAGAACATCCAACTGATAGTTTTAAGAGGAAACTGATCAGTTTTCAGGAAAAATAACTGAGAAAAGAAAGCTGACAAATGGAACAAGTCAACTCAGTTTTGAGAATATCTTCAGTTACAATATTCCTCATACTGACATATTACGAATTAGGTTAGTTGATCCCAATCGGCATTACTCAGCAGTCAAAGAACGAAATACTGAAGAATGTTAGAAGAGTCGGTTAGATATGTGAGTAATGGATACCTGCTCTTTGAGTCTTATAAGTACAAATCTAAAAAGCAACATACTACATCATCCATCCCAACAATCATATTCTTAAAGAAAAACTATAAATACCAAGTGTGATGAGATAGAAAATGGGGTTGGTATCATCAAGAATAGAGTACATAAAATAATTTTCCCAACCAACCCACCGGAATCTGCAGAGTTACATCGAGTAACATATTCAGGCAGATTTCGATATCAACCAGATTCTGGATCACGAGAATCTGAGCACCCTACCCGAACCAAATCTGAGAAAATCCTAATCTGTTCTTGAAGAGAACTCAAACCTTCAACCAGTGAAGTACGTGTTGCATAGTGCCCGAGTCCTCGTGCGGTGAAGCTGACGACCGAGAAGATCATCAAATTGTAACCGTATTAAATCACCGAAAACTTTAAGTTGATAGTGGAATCCTTCAGTTGAAGAAGGAAGAGAGGATGCAAGAGTTTTGTCTTCGAACTTCTATAAAAACCTTGTGTCAATTTTAGTGCTTTCAATTTTACGTTTTATTTTGCATATGACAACTGAGTTTGTGATAACCCGATAATTGACCCTTAAAAGATAGCTCAGCTGGCTTATAAAATCTATTAGGGTATAAATCATTCCTATATTCATAAGCGTAAAGTTTATTCTCTCAACTGACTCGTATATCCGAACTGGACCTAATCTCAAACTAGGCAATAATCTTTATGTAATCGTAACTGGTTTTGTGGGCCCTAGGTTTAAGTCCGCACTATTTCTCTAACTTTGATTTGGGACCAACAGTGAGGATGGGGCGTTACACACACAAAGAATCACATCAAATTAGAAATAAAAAATATACATTAGGTCAAATTTATATTGTTTTTATTACATATTGTTAACACAAAATTCACATAATCACATGACTTTTTCCAATGATACAAGACTTGAACCCACACCTAACCTAGCATATGGAATAGAAGAAACACAAACAACGCAGAACAATAATATTGTTCGATTAACAGTTATTTGATTGATCTATGATATGAACTATATTACAAGCATGCCCACTCTTTCATGTTATATGGAGAGCACCACAGATTTCATTCCTCATATCTCAAGCTACCTCACATAACATGAATATGATTTGCGAGGCCCCTGCAACGCGTATAGAGGCATAAAATTAGGTTCAAATTTTGGTTACACTAACATGATAACGTCAAAATAAATAAATGAAACCATTTGGCAAGTGTCACCCATGCTGTTCAAAGTAGTGGTCGAGTGCAATGGTAAGTACCTTTTCCATGACCTTAAAGGTCATGGGTTCAAGTTTTTGTTGGACATCCGTGTGGATTTATTTAATATTGTACTTTAATTCAAAAAAAAAATAGTTGTTGAGATCACAAAATTGTTGACAAATTATTACCTTATGGTCAATTGGTTTACGGTAGAGCCATTTGTGAAACATTACAATATATCAATCTCATCGTTGGACAAAGAAGTACGTCCTATGGTGTTTTCATAGAACCCTTTTTGTTTAGGCCATCTCTAATCGTAAACTCTATTTCTCAGTTAATTTTCTAGTTTTCACTATGCATCTCAAACCATCAACTCTAAATTCTCGCCTACAAGTGAATATGCCATTTTGATTCCTCTACTATTCATTTAATTTTTCAATATCGAAACATTATATTGTATATATTTAATGTATATTAATATTTACTTTTAATTATTCAACAATTGATAATTTAAATATTTTATTTTCTGTATCTGATATTAATATTGCGTATTTTGATTCATATTTTAACTAGTAAAAAGTTTTATGTTAAATTATATATTTAAATTAGTTTTACCTCCGCGCACTCGCAGTCCAATAGTATTACTCATGTAGTCATGCTAAGAAATGATAAATAAAATTATATTTTTAAGTTATCAAACGTATTTTATTTTTATGCATCAATATTTATATTTTTTCATATAATTATACTATACGTTATTAACTGCATATCATATTACATGCATAAATGAATTTAACAAATGTAGAAAGAGTAAAACAAATAAAAAACTTACGAAAGTAAAATCTGATATGAAAAAATATATCAACTTAAATAATAAAATAAAAAAGCTATTTTTTATTTGTTTCAAAGATCAATATTTTAAAATTATTAAAACTACTTAAAAATAACTTAGAAATTTTAGAAAAACATGATCAATCTTCCCACATCTTATTGAAAAAGTTAATCTACATATAGAAAAATGTGAATAGATCAGAAAAAAGAATAAATTAAAAAAAGAGATGGTCATTGGTAAATAAAATATACTAAAATAATATTAGTGGTTGTGTGATAGATTAGTCAATAAAAAAAATCTAAAATAATATTAATGATGGTGTCATAGTTGGTAAATAAAAGTAATTAGAATAATATTAGTTTTTAATGGCGTGTGATTCGATATTTTTGGAAGGGAGATAAAAGTCAGACTTCATTACTTTTAATATATATATATA
>AYJT01091100.1:0-10226 GCA_001278415.1 Ocimum tenuiflorum | reverse complement strand
GAATAGGCCGGAGGTAGGGTCCATGGAGAATCCGGACACGCCCTGGGGGAATAGGCCCATCGGAAAGCCGTTCGATTGCAGGACGGCGTAAAACGACGTCGCGTGGTGGTCGGAATCTGGATTCGCAGCCGCGGACGCCGTTAATGTGAGGATCATCGTTAGGAATGTCGCGAATGTTGTCGTTGGAAGATGTACGGAAGTCATTGTTGGGGATTCGTGAGCAGAATATGGGAAGCTTCGCTGCTGAAATAGGGAAAAGCTAGAATAACTCCCGCTCGCCATGCGAGATAATAATAATTATAAATAATTAATCAATCTGTCCTGCAATTGTTCAATTATTCTCAAAAAAAAAAAAAGAAATCACAAAAATAATAATGAGTAATTTTTTTACCTCAGTTGATAATTAGTCTTCGAAGAATTTAAAAGTATGTTCTTAATATTAAATTTTATTAACGACACAAAACCTCTAATCATATTTTAAAAATATCATAGAAATTTTAATTGAACAGTTTAGGATAAACTAATTTATTTTTTAATTTTTATTATCATGAATCATACAGGTGTTATTATAGTAAATTCTTATGATAAGTATATGTAGTTTTAAAAGTCATCAATAGTATTTCAATTTATTTATTTAAGGTCCTTAATAACTTAATAATTTGACAAATACAATAAAATTTTTTAAATTAAAAAATATTCATATATTATTAACAAAAAATGAAAAACCGCATGCTCTTAATATATACGAATAAAACCGCACAAATTCACATTTACAATAAAATTTAAGGCAAATATTATATTTTTGAAAATATAGTGTTGGACTTATATTTTAGCCACAAAAATCTAACTCAATATATTTTAAATATTGTTGAAATTTTCTATCACAAGGTATTAATGATAATTATTTTATATAATTATAAATCGGAGGTGGATTTGCCGTCTGGGGCAGCCTCTTCTCCACCTTTGACACTCTCTCGTATAGCTATGTCAGATGGAGCAGCTGATGGTGTGGTAATTAAATTTCTTCATTTCCTGGCCGCCGATAACCATCACCGACATTTCTCAGTTGATGTGGCAATGACAATGACTATAGTGAATTTTAATTCCAGAGCGCAATGATATTTTTTGTTTGATTTTTTGCACTTTCTTAGAAAGATGCATGGAATGGAAATTGTTTGATCATGGAGTGGATTGCGGTGAAAATAAAGGGTTGAAGAGAAACGATTTTTGCAAGCGATTGTGTAAAACATGATAAATCAAATCATTGTTAAATGAACATTTGTTAAAGCAAAGTAGTGTTAGTGGGGAGTTTTGTTGTAGTAGTTGGGCGGTTTATGGTATTTTTATTTTAGCGGGAATGATTATAGTACTCCTTTATCATAATATATTGATGGAGGCAGCTTTTTTTTGCTTTTTCTGTTAAATGAATACACTTTTTCTTCTTTTAACTAAAATTGCAAAAGAATTCGTTGTTATATATCTATATACTAAAATAATAATTTTAAATTTTCTCCAAAAATATTTACTTTAAATAAAATTAATCCATATAAATATTTACTAATTAATTAACAATTTTTATATATTTTTTTATATAATTATTATGTTTTTTCATATAAAATTTATAATAATTAATAAATTGATTTATTTAACAAGTATACATATTTATCGTTGGATATCGACGCAGGTGACAAAGTAATTTTGATTAACATAATGCAAAGGGTCAACGATAATTTGTAACGAATTAAAAACAACGCATCAAATTATAATAAATTTAGCATAATTTTACATGCATTTTATGACATCCTTTCATCATATATTCATTGACTTGTTTTTGTTAACATATATCAATTAATCAAAAAAACAACCTCTTTAAATATCTATAATTTATGATTGCTAAAAAAATTGAAAATATGTTATCAACATTATTAAATATATATTGATCATCATTTAAAATTTCAATTGCAATTTTAGCCGTCATCGTTGAATCTCAATTACATTTTATCTTATTGAAATGTATATTTTCTTCGTGTATAAGCTATTTGAAAATTTGTGTTAATCACGATGATTTTGATAAATTTAAATAACTTATTTTCAGTGGTCCAAATGCGTTTAAAAGATTTTGATGGTCTTTTGTTTTCTGTTATTTATTATTAAATTAAGTAATAGCCGTACATCACGAGGATGCAATTACTAGTTCATTTTGAATAGTTATCCCTAATGGAATCTTTTATCTCCTCCATTAATACGATAGTCAGACTCATTTATTGCTAATGAACATATAATCAAATGCCATCGCTAATTTGCATTTATCTAAAAAAAAAAAAAAGCAATCTCGATCAACCCAAAATGGCCTTTAAAATATTATTGTCTATCTCCAATCATATAAGAATAAAATCACGTCACATTTTGACGCAATATATCCGATAATAAAATTAAAGAGACTATTATTCCTATATACAATCAACAACATAATAATTTTGTTGTGGCATGTAGTCACCAACTTTTCTCTAGCGTTGACAATGCCAATTTTACGCTCACAAAACAAAAATACATTCAGGTTTATTTCACGCTTTTGATTACTTTAGACATCAATTATTATAATTAGGAAAAATTTTGGTTTTAAAAAAATACAAAAAAAAAAGATAATAATTTTAAAAAGTGAAAAAAAAAACGTAATTATGTGCATCGTCACATCCAGCCTACCTACCTGAATTTACTGCACCCTCACCGGCTAGCCTGCCTTGTAAAGCCATGCACACGAATTTCTCTTTTTTATTTGAATTTCCCAATTGTCTTTTTCCTCCTTGGGATAAGCTTCAGTTACATGATTCATTGTACATACACATATATATAAACCTACCCAAGAATTCAGATGACTTAATTATTATATTTTTATTTTTATAAGAGAGAAAAGGAAGAAGAAGAAGAAGCAGCGGCAAGGTTGCAGAAGAGGTTGTTGGAGTGTAGACATAAATGTCGAATATTGCGACTGAGGAAAACGAGGGTGAATGTTCCCACGTTTCCCTTCCGTCGGATTTGATCGAGACGTTGGAAAATTCCAACGTCTGGGACGACGAGTGGAGCTGGCCGTGGACGTTTGATGAGGAGGAGATGTGGTGGATTGAAGTTCTTGGCGAGTTGAAGCGGTGAGCTAGAGAATGTGTTAGCTTTCGAATTAAATTAAATAAAAATCAATATATTTGTGAATGATGTCAAATGTTTCTCAACAAATCGAGGTCTAATCACTTCTCTCTGAACTTCTTCTTCTTCTTGTTTTGAAGCTCGTTTCGTAATACGCATGGAGTTGGAATTCAAGCTTACCACATTGTCAATTACGAAACAGTAGGAGGGAGTTTTTTTAAAGAACGTAGGAAGGAGTTTTTGATTGTTCTTGATATGTAAACCATGCCGAGTCCCTTCTTTTTTATCTTGGATTCTAAAATACTTTCTTTAACAAATCATTATTAGAAAAAATACCATTATTCTGGTGCATTTAGGATATACCTTAATGGCCGCACGTACAAGAGTATTAAATAATTTATTAATGCTTTGTTGTGCTTCATTTAGTTTTATACAAGTATAATTCCCTCCTATTAAAGAGAGAGATTGTGCAGCAGGACATTATAATAATAATAACCTAGTATCTATACTTTACATTAAAATATGATTATGCACTAATTAGTTGATTCTAGTCAACGTGAAGTATCAAATAATTATATAAGCAGAAATGAAAACGAAAAAAAAATACTGAAAATATATTTGGCAGAGACATTAGCTAATCATGAGGATACTTTGATATGAAGGAAAATTAATTTCTTCACAAGTTTATTTTGTTGAAAAAAAAAATCGTCATTAGTTAAAAAAAATTCCAATTCCAGTTGTACATGATTTGGGCAGAGAATTGCAATATGCCACCACCATTTTGCCATAATTACTGATACAGTCTTATTTTGGTCATATAAATAACACTTGCAACAGCAATATAATTTATACGTAAATAGCGACAAGAGAGACTCGTTTCTGTCAATCACATGATAGAAATATCGTCGTTATGGCATCAGAGGAGGAAGACTCATTGCAAACGGGCAGACTGGCGGATTTGGATCCCTTGCTGTGTTAAAAAACACAGCAACGGGTGCTGTGAAGATCACAGCCCTTCAAAATCCCAAAAGAAAAAAATCAGAAAAAATAGGAAAGTGTGTGGATGGTGATGAGAAGTACACAACATTCCCCGCTGTGATTTTTGCACACAAGGGGATCCAATTCAGACTGTGGCTGATTGATTGAGAGGCTAAAGAATGTGAAAAAGTGGGCGTTTGATGAGCGAAGGATGAATATGGCATGTCTATTGCCTCATCGCCACGTTCATCTTGAAATTCATGACTAGATTATGACTGACTGACAAAAATAATGCACAAGTAAACCGGTAAATTACCAACAGATTTTTCCATGAGATATTTTTGCACTCACATAACATGTAAACAATTGAAGAAGAGTCTTCCATTTTTCATTGAAAGATGCAGTTGAAGAAATTATTGAACAGTCTTCTTGCTCTGGGAAATCAGGCGTACCAAATTCAAACTAAGCTATCAACCAACCTTCTGGTGACCGAAAAAAATAACCTTCGCTTCTAAGTGGCCATGCTACGCCAGAATAAATACAGTCGAAGACAAGTTCATGGATTGATCTTCCATTTGTGGAAGAAGGCGTCGTCTTAAAGTTCATCCTGTAAAAGGGAACAAATGCAACATTTGAGTGTGTAGAGTTTAGATGAGATAGTTAATTTATATGGCGCCCATGTTGCTTTACAAATTAGCTCAGTGTTTCACACAGTTGTGGTAAAAAAGAAATCCAAATTTGAAACATGGACCAATTAAAAGAAATCCAACATATGTTTAATGCTGGATTTGTTGAAAACTTGTTCTTGGTAAATATTTCAAAATGCAATTTCATTTATTAATATAAACTACAGAAGCTGAAATACTCACATGATAATCATCCATGTAATCGCGGTGCTGCCAAAAAAAAAAGATTTAGATGTCAATCTCTAAGTGCAAAGAAAAAATTTGCAAATCGAAGTCCCCGCATACATGTCAAATTTGAAAAAGAACCCGTGGAACCTCAGATATGGAAAATTTGGAAATAGTAATATTATTAACTTAATGGAGAAGCCTGGTATCAAAATGAACAAATCTTCGACAAGAAAATGCTTACCCTCCTGTATTTGTCCTTGTACCGGTCTCGATACCTTCTGTCATGACCCCTTTCTCTTCTCCTCCTTTCACCTTCTTCTCTTGCTCTTTGTGCTTCCTGCATAAGGGATATAAAACCACTTAAATTTCTCCATCTTTCCATGAAAATTAATTATGTCATGAATTTTTAAGGTGAGACCTCCTCCTCCCTTGCTTTTCTGATTTTCTCGGCTTCTTCAAATGCTTCTTTTTCAAGCTATATTTCCAGAGTGCAATAATAGAGAGAGGAGAAGAGGTTAGAAGGCTAGCAAATGGAATGAGATAAAAATAAAGAGAGAGAGAGAGAGCAGGCCCACCTCCCTATTAGCAAATACTTCTTCAACTACTTGCTTTGCATAATCTGGATCATCACCAATCAAAATGTTGTCAAAGACAGAACCTGCTTTGACCTGCAACCATACCAAATGGAAACTTTAGCCTTAGCTATGCGGGAAAACCGACCCACTGAATTAAATTAGCAAATGAACATATTAACCCACCTGCCAAACTTCGATTCCGACATACTTGATGGGCTTGAGGACATAAAGATCGGGATCATCTTCAAACTCTGTCCAAGAGCAAAATCAGAGGAAAGAGCAATTATAGTTAATTTCACCAAACATCACTGCTGAGAAGTAATTAAGTGAGAGATGATGTCTACAGTGTACTTACCAGGGTTCTCAATCCAAGGGATCTTCCATTTACCTTTATAATTAGGATTCTTGATTTTCTGCATGGTAAGAGAAAATTCCATCAATTCAATTTCAACATGAAATAAGACCACAACCTTTATTAGTGGTTTTAAGAACATGTAAGCACACCTTAGGCTTCCACGGGCCTTTGTATTCTGGATTAGGAATTTTAGGTGGTCTCCATTTCCCATCTTCATCTTCATCCCAATCATGGGGCTGCTCGGGGTGATACAAGTAAGTAAAAATTTATCACTTCTATCACATGCTTCGACCTCAATTTTTCAAACAGGCGTGGAAATGTATCCGAGCAAATCAAAGATCAAACATTGCATATATACACTAATGACAACCATAAATACTCGGGACAAGTTGGTGAGAGATTAGGTTTTAATCAGTATATAATTGACTAACCTGCTTTGCCTTTGGATCAGGAATTTCTCGAGGAATAGAATCATATCCCTGCAATGTGATATAAATTAAAACATTTTCGACCCAAATAAAAGAACTAATGAACAGCTTAAAGAACCACTGTAAGTGAAAATTGTACCTGAGGTTTGACCTCATTAGGGTCATCTATATATTCTCTATCCTCCCAGTCTGCAGGCTGTCATCATGGTTCAGATCAGGGAAAAAGAAATACACTATCAGTGACTGACTTCCTCATTTTCTCTCAATATATTCGCATTTGAACCACAAAACATATAGTCTATTTCATGATATAGTAGACAATAACACTCAGTGACTGACTTCCTCATTTTCTCTCAATATATTCGCATTTGAACCACAAAACATATAGTCTATTTCATGATATAGTAGACAATAACCTTTTTGGCATTCACATCTTTAATTTTGCGGGGAGGTAAAATGTCCCAGTCTGTGTACATGCTTCCAGAATCTCTTTCTCGACCATCAATGAGAATGCTATACGATGCATCAGGCCGAAGAATGAATGTGTAAAAATGGGTTAACTTGTCGGTTTCACATTGCAAATCCTTCTTGATGGGGTAATTTTGTCCCTGATATGAAAGTATGACGTGAAGTTTCTTCGTCTGGGTGCCACATATATCAGGTCCAAACATCATGCTGATGAAGATTATAAATTGCAATGATTAGAACTTTTAAATTAAGTGCGGAATGTAGACATGAGAGATCCATTGCTTTTGAGTTATTGTATAAGAAAGCACAATTTGGTATTGTATAAGAAAGCGCAATTTGGCAAACTTGAGATCCAAAACTTTAGAAGAAAAATCAGTTATAATAAATTTTTAAGCATTAAACAACCAATAAGCTTCCAAATGGATTGCACTAACATATGCACTGCAAGAGAAAAATATCACCACTGCATTGGTATCTTATTATTTTCTAACCAAGTAGTTTAGGCTGAAGGAAGAACTCAACGCACATCCAATTCTATAAAGTAAACAACTCATGAGGTGGAAACAGCTAAAATGCAAAGACATATACCTGTAAGGCGTGTCACCACCAAATTTCTTTTGATTAACATAACCAGAGAGGAGCTTTATATAACCCCCACCACATTCTATGTCCTGTTCAAGTCTAATGGAGTATTGAACAACCAAGGTTCTATTCTTATTGCTAAATTCCGGGATCTTGGCTGATATAGCATAATGCCTAGCATCAGTGGATGTCTGAATACCTGAGATGAATTAAAAGACATCTTTACATAGCTTACGAGCAAGGATGTTCAAAGAATTAGGACATAAAACCACGAATAAGTTCCACATCATCAAAAACTCAAAATCAAAGTTGGCAAAATTATTCTTAAGATAAAACAAAGCGTCCTGCATTTCTCCAAACATCAATTATCACAAGAAGTAAGAGCTCGTAAGTGAAAAAAAATGAAACCTTTGTCATCAGGATCACCAGGCCACTTCCCTGCTGTGTGCTTAAATGAACCGGCTTTTCCTTCAGCCTTTTTCCAATCAGACTTTACCCACCTACTCTGCCATCCATCTTTTCCACACAGCAAACAGATAATACACACATTAGTTGGAAAAACAATCTGAAACTCACTTAACCTCCTCCCCACCCCCAAAATATACCAAGAACAAAAAATCAAATGACGTAAATTCTTAAAAACAATTCTTCTCAACACGTACAACTTATACATACCACCAGCAAAAATAAATCAGCTCAAATTCGTGCAGAAGTTAATTGTGCAGGAAAAAAACTCAGCTAAACTGATCCTAGCGTCCAAAAACCAATAATCGACTAAAATCACAAAAGACACACGATCATCACTACAATTCAATACTACGAAAACCAACGTATCCATATGACTTTAGATCCACCTTAAATTTAAGCAAATCAACAATCCATCAATGAACTCAAAACCGATCGCAGCTGACTAAACAGTAAACACCACTACTAATACACTGAAGTGAAACAAACTCAATAAATCTCCATCATTCACTAAGCATCGCTACTAACCAGTGCTTTAACCAGCACGCGCAGAAAACTAAAAATTGCGAAAAATAACAATGAGCAACAAGCAACTAACCCTCAAACCGCTCCTCGAAAATAATTTCAGCACACGAACAGCGTAGTAGAGAAAGTGAAACTATAAAAACTGAAAATGCTGCCGGAAGAAGAGATTTATGCTTGGATTTTCCCATTTTTGAGCTTGCAGTGGGAAGCTGGGATTTCTGGTTCAGTTATAGAAATTTAGTTGTGTATATGACCCCAAGGTTATGGTTTATTACGGTTGTGCCCCCAAACGGGAATTTTAAACTGACTCTTGAAGTCCGGTTGGGCCCCACTTGCACGTAGGTTCCTCCAATAGAATTCCTTCTAGTATCTTCTTCGTCCATTTGGATTCTCATTGTTTTAGATCCTCCTTTTCTTCCCTTTCCTTTCATTACTTCTTTTGACTTTCCACCTTTTTAGGATGATAACCATATTTTCAATTGGTTTGTTTTCTTTATTCAATTAGTAATTAGTAATTTCAATAGGGTGATGCATATTTTAGTTGTAAATGTTCTTGAATTAAGGATTGAAAGTGGTGATTCTCCTAATGAAGTATTATTCTACAATCACGAGAACTAGAGAAATTTTGAAATACAAATAAATTATAAAAATAACACAATAATTGTTTCTGCGCATGATTTGTTAGATCATAATTCTTTCTTGTGCATTTAACAATATATTGCATACGGCAGTACAAAGTATTGCATATGATATACATATGTTTGTATTTGTTATATGTATCATCATATGCATTTTGTGCTGAATGCAACAAAGGATCTCCCGTGATTCGCTTAATCATAGAGTTATGATGGAGCATTCACATTGTTTCGTGATCACAAAAGTTGAATGATATGCAAAGCTAGAGTGACTGGTCTGTTTCAAATGACATGTCATCAACGATGAGAATCATGAATATAGAAAAAATGGGCGCAAATCATGACATAATATGATCATCTGAATTAGGATGGGGGACGTTTTGCATGATGTTCTTTTATCTTAAAACCAACTTGTCAGAATTTAATTATTTTCTTTATGGTTATGTAAAAATTAACTAATAAGAAATATTCTCAAATTTCCAAAGTCTTATTATAGGACCAGTCTTCTTTATTTCATGCTTTTCTTAATAATACTTGAAAACTAACCACAAAATTTCCCTTTTCCTCTTCATTCCAATTTCTGAATTATTATGTGATGATTTTTGACTTTGAAATAATGTATCTCTGGTTCTTGCCTAATGAAGGTGGTGGGTGAAGAAATATGTGTTTTTGTGGCATGGACTTATTAAACACATTGTGGAAAGACTTGAGTCCACCCAAGACTTGCACAATCTCCCTTTATTAGTCAAAGTCTTCCTATATATACCATAATTATGTTTAATGAAAATACACTATTTCATTTCCACTATAAATCATGTTTACCGAGATTGTTACTAACAAAAATAAGTATTGGAAAAACCATGTATACTTAATTTATTTACAATAATTGTATCCTCTAAAATTATAGTATGAAGATTATTGGGTCAAGGTATTACATTGGGCTGAGCTGATGATCCAATTGCAAACGCAGGTTTTGGTTGAGAAGTGTAAGGTTAGTTATTGGACTAGTTGGGCCTCTGTAGTCAGATTTTAAGCTTCTAATTACAACCGAACCTTCTTTTTTTTTTTGTGAATATACTATATATATGTCTAATTTATAGTTTTGATTTTTATCAAAAATACCCATACTAGATTTAATATAGTATTTGAAATAGTAGTTTAAAATTTGGTATTTATAAAAAAAACATTGTCATAGAGCACTATAATAAGCACTCATATAA
>AYJT01091086.1:0-12195 GCA_001278415.1 Ocimum tenuiflorum | reverse complement strand
TATCGCATGGCTATTATTTTTGTAAAACAAAAGAGAGAGCCCCCAATGAAAGGTAACACCTATGTACAGATTAATATGTGTGTCAGCACATATGTAAGAGCACATTTGTACAAATTTATGTGCTCTATATTTTCTTCTCTTAATCCAAAAACTCCATTAAAGTGAATAGAGCTACATATGGGGATGTAAATGAGACGAACTAGCTCGCGAGCTACTCAGGATTGGCTTGAAAAAAAACTTAAAATCAACACAATGAATGCCGAGTCGAGTCAAGCTCGAGTAGGTATCGAGAGCTTTAGATTGCATAAGTAAACCTATGATTCAAATGAAAAAAAAAAAAATTCAAGATGGTGGGTAGAGTTACACACATATGGATAAAACTATCATTTTATCCAGCCGTGGAAGGATCTCTGAAGTGGCGGATTGTTCTCCTTGTGCTGGAGTTATTGAGTCCATACTCCATATTTTAAGAGAATGCTCAGTTGAAGCACATGTGTGGATGAAATAGTAAATTACGTTTTCGATCTCATGCATACGGTCCTATTTTATTTCGGTCCCAAAAATTTACTTTTAGCCTCATACTTGCATTTTAGGCCCCACAAATAATTTTTCGTCAATATATTTTTGTAATCTTAGTCTAGAAACTACTTTGGCATTTAGAATTCCAGTTCTTTGTATAATTAAGAATAATATAAGCGAAATACGAGATAAAATGAGCAAGTGATTGAAGGCACATGAACTCCTGAACCGACTTTTTCAATCGAATATCCATTCTTTTGATGTTAGTTGCGGATGATAATTGAGGGGACATGGCAAACTTTATGAAAATCCTCTCCTGATTCCGAAACTCTCTTTCCCAATTCTGGCATTCCTGAGATTTTCAATTTCTGTAGACTGGAAATGCAACTCAATCCATCCGGAAGCTTCTGGAAACGAGGACAAACACTAATTGCCATTTCCAAAAGAAGAGGCATGGCTCCTTCCTCCACCTTCCACTCCTTCAAATTAGGTAAAAAGCTAAACAAGAGCAATGAGAGGCGAGGGAAACTGGACGCAGGACACGTCATCTCCTCCCCGACAAACGAACACGAGTATAAACGCAAGTATTTCAAGGTAGAGAGCTTTCCGAGTATTGCCATTGGATCATCCTCAACTTTGCAATCTTCCAAGCTTAATTGCACAATTCTTGAGCTAATGATGTGGCTTTCGCACTCTACTAGTTGCTTTCCCAGCCCAACATTAATTGTCAAGTAGTAAAGATTCGGACATGTGAATACTTGCTTCAACTTTGTCCGCCCTTCCTCCCCGGTAAACTCGCACTCTTGTGTTATTGTAATCGCACAAAATTGTAACTTTGTCCACTCTTTAGCAATGACGTTGATGATCGTTGACAAGCTTTCATTTTCACATATAGTAGCTGCAAAACGTCGGAGATTCTTCATTCTTGCAATAGATACTAATTCATGCACTGAACTATCAAACCAGAGTAGAGTCTCCAACTCATCGCCCACATCCAATCTCACTTGATAATTCACGGCAGTTTTCTCATCATAAAAGGGAAGGAGCAAGTGTTTTAATCGGAACATCTTCTTTAGAACATTTGGAACTCGAACGTTCCACATTGGACTTAAACAAAGGGTTTCTAAGTACACCAAATTGCTTATGGATGACGGTAGCTCATCGAGTTCACAATTGAGTAAACGTAAATATTTCAGGTGGACAAGATTAGTGATTCCTCTTGGGAACTTTCTTTCTTCAAATTTGAATCTCACGATAACAAGAGATTTGAGCATCTTGAACTTCTGTAAATCAACAATACTTTGAGGTGGGAATTCAGTAGTCTCCCCATATATATGACTTCGTATTTCAAGAGATCTTAAATGACTGCTCGCACTGGTCACCTTTTCAGAAGCAATTGGAAGACCATCAAATTCTTGTTGGAGTTCTCTTTCGAAATGCATAACCAAATGTCGTGTTTTATGACACGACAAAGCTTCATGTAGAAAGGTACTAAAATTCCCATCTCTATACTCCAAAATCTTGACACCAAAGTTCTCACGTGTCCCAATTGACACGCATAGCTCCCGTACTACATCATGAAGTTTGCATGAATTGTATTTTTGTGTGGGCATGGAGTCATCCACAACTTCAACTTGGATGAGGCACCTCGAGACCAACTCACTTAAGTAAAGTTCTGCAATCTCTAAAGTTTCATCCTCTCGTCGAGTATTCTCGTAAGAAATCATGCCTTGTGCAATCCACATCCAATACAGTTCACGAGCATTGATGAATTCATCTTCCCTCCATCTAGCTAAATAAAGAAAGCATGGCTTCAAAAAATAAGGCAGATCTTGGTAACTTAAATTTAGCACTTGTTCAATGTGATTGCCCATTCTATCATGTCCATCACCTCTATATATAGATGACCCGATATTTGCATTCAACAATTCCCACTCCCTCATAGAATTTTTCTTGCTCAAGACTCCACCAAGCAAAGCAATTGCTAGAGGCAAATAGCCACATTTCCGCACCATTTCTTTCCCAATTTTATGTAATTTTTCTTGCATAGCAAAGTCTGTATTCAAATAATGAAATTTAATGTACCAAATAATGCTGAAGATTTAAATAATTAAGGAAAGCCAATATTAGCCAAACCAGCCAAGTCCACAATCTTGTCTTGAATAAGTAATCAAGATTGCAACAGATAAATTAACCTACTATTGAAAGGTAAATCATACTAAATTATTTGAACTAAAACTACTTAAATTTCAACTAGTAAATTTATGTTAATCCTATTTTCGATTCATTACATTTCGTATAACAGTCAATAGTTTTATTACTGATGCGTACCTTGTATACATTATTATTACTTATTTGTTACTAAAATAAATTAATTTATTAATTATTATAAATTTTATACAAATAAACATAATAAAAATCACATATTCTATTAGTTATATTTAATGGAAGTATTTTTTAATGGAAAGCTCAAGGATATCGTTTTACTATATAAATAGATTCAGGGCTCATGATCTAGGATCACTATCTAGTTTATTTTTACAATTATTAATATAATAACAGAGTATAATAACCCTAGTGATCAAATTAAAGAACTTAACAGAACTGTAAACTTAGTGTAAAACTGTAACGCATAAATGTAACGGAGTGAACAAGAACAATTATTGTCATGTTTTACTTTCTATAAAGTAACTGTAAATGTAACAAACCTGGATCGTTGCCGTGGGGAAATGCTTTATTCTTGAGTAATTCCCAAGCTTCATCCTTTTTTAGAAGACCAAGCTCTATTGAGAATCCAATCTCTGCTACATTTTGTTTGCGCGTCGTCACCAAGATTTTGCTCTTCAAATCTTCCACAAGAAATGCATGCTTCAAGCCATTCCAGTGAGAAATTTCCCACAGATCATCCAGAACAATTAGGCATCGCTTAGCTCTTTGTATCCAGCACAGTTGCTCGATCAATTGCTCGTCGCTCAAACTCGAAACTCCCTCCCCATTTAGAGAGTCCAGCTGCTTGAAAACGCCCTCCAAAACAGCTCGAATCTGACACTGCTGAGTAATGCAAACCCAAGCGAAAGAATCAAATTTATTTGACTGAAGCATTTTGTCAAACACTTTCTTGGCAATAGTGGTCTTGCCGATACCGCCCATCCCCCACACCGAAATAACTCGATATTGTTTGTCGTCTCCTACGAGCAAACCAAGGCGCTTCAGTTCATCCTCCTTCCCCACGAAACAATCTCCGATCTCAAAATTCGGGAAGGTTTTCCTTGCCCAGATTTGATTGTCGTTGGAAAGTGAGTTTTCTGATGTATCAGTGATGCTTCTTATGCCGTATTCGTGCATGTTTTTGGTGACTCTTGCGATCTCGGATTTAATATCCAAGATCTCGTGACTTAGTTGGTGGAGCGAGTAACAACTTGCAAATCGACGGAGGAGTCGCTTCAGGCCTCGTCGCCGGGAATCTGAAGAGATTTGAACGGCGTATGATGCGATGGCATCTTCAGCTCTTAATGCTAGATCTCTTATCTCTGCGATCCAATTGCGCACGATTTCGCTTTCTTGCTGCTTTCTGTCGGCATCCTTGAGGAGACACTTGATTTCTGTGAGTTGCGTCTGCAGCGCCTTCGCCTCACCGCCGGCACCAGCTAAGAACTTGCCTTCTTCTAACAGCAAATCTCTGAGTGTGTTCAGAGCTATAGAGACCACCGCCTCCGCCATTGAAGAATTCGATTTCAAGATTAGTTTGTTGGAGATAGAGTTCTGAATGAGGGACAATGAAGGAAGTAGGAAGGAGTGGAATGGTGAATACGCGGTTGTGCTAAACTGTTCCAACTTGTGTATTTCTCACTTTCTACGCAAGTTAATAAAATTTTCCGTACCTACATTATCTTTAGTTTAGGTGGCCCAGATTTTCTTTTAAAATTTATGGATCCAACATCTAAAATATAATAAATTTAGAGTTGACTTATCTCCAACTCATAGACCTTCATCGAAACTCAATTACTAATTTCCAATTTCATCCTTAGAATTCAAGTATTTTCCTTTTTCTTTTTTAGGCGAGACATTTTTCAAGAATTATGTAAATGAACATGTTCCTCTCTCTTAAGGAGTTGACCATTTTTATATATACTCTTAGAGAAAGTGAGAAATATGTAAGGTTTAATTCTATCAGGTCAACTTATTCATTTGATTTAATCTAATCTTATTCAGTTGGGTTTGGGTAGAGTGAGTTATTTAAACATGCATACAATTTATTTAGGTAGGCTAGTAGAAATTTTTGCCATAGTTAAACTGATAAGTCCAAATATAAATAATCAAAGCACTTAATTAATTAATAATAACTGGTATGTTTGATGTGAATTTATTAGAGGATATTTCCTATCAACATTGATCCGATCCTCCCGTTTCATAGAAAAAACACCATCAAGAACGTGAGAGAAAAGAAAATGAGCCAAGCGAAGAGAAACGTCAGTGTTGTCATATGTTAATTTGCCATTCATCGAGAAGAGTATGTAATACATATTTCAGAATAATAATTGTTTTCATTTTTTAATTTAGGCTAATTCTACAAATTTAATGTGAGGTTTATTCCGGGCCTTCCGGCATTTAGGGTATATAATAAGGTTTAGCATCTAATTTTTCAATTTTTAATTCATATCTTATTATTAAATTTGATTAATTAATAGTTAATATTTGTGATTTTTTAAATTCATTTTTTTTTACAAAATGTAATATCATAACTAATTTTTATCTTCATGGTAAATGTATTAAAAATAAATTTAATGGTGCAGTCGTATAGCTGGAGCATGATTTGGACGTAGATATTTTGGAATATGTCTTGGGATCCTCTACTCCCTAATGGTACTCCACTCTCTATTTCACTTTCAAAATTTATTAATTTTTATTATTTTTTTGTAAAATAATAATTTATTATAACTTAGGATAATTTGACAAGTTCAACAAAATTTTTACTCCACCATCTTAGGGTATATAATAATTTTAGTATTTAAATTTAGTTAATAATTTTAGTATTCAGATTTTTGTTTATAAATACTAATTAGAGTGTATTATATTATATTAATTTTTATTTTTATAATATCTATTATAAAATTTAATAAATTTTGAAAGTGGAATAGAGAGTGAAGTACCATTAAAAAATAGATGATCTCAAGCCGATATTTTCATCACAATTTCAAGATTCTAGATTTTCTATTATTAAAGATTCAACACAAAAGCACATTAAAGATTTTCAAGATTAAAGACTTTCTAATATATATTTCTTTACAGTATACACAAAGCCGACCACTTTTTTTTAAAATCAAGTACAATATTAAATAAATTCATGCGGATATTCCTATAAGAACTCGAACCTGTGATCTTTAAGGTCATGAGAAAAATGCTTACCACTGTACCTAAAGGTGGTAGATAGCCCGACGACCTTATTACCGACGCGTGTTGACCATTTATGTCCTGCTTTCTTCAATTCTCCACATTCAGAATTCTATTTAAAAAATCTCATGACCCGATGAACTACTATAAAAAGTTCAGAACAAAATTTAGTCAAATCATATGCAAGAATATAAATATAATATACATGTACTAATTATGAAAATAAATTTTACTTTTAATAAATTAATTAGGATTACGTGGAACACACATCATTGCTTTATTGTTTCAAAATAATAGAATTGTAAAAAATATAATTTTCAATATTTATAATCATTTACTTGTATAAAAACTACTATAATAATAAATTATAATAAAATTAAAAACAAATGAATTCATTCAATCAAAAACTAATCATTTTCTAATATTAACTAATAGTATATAAATTTTGAGTAATATGCATTTTTCGTAAAACAAATTATATTTAATGATATATTTAATATTTTTTAAGAAGATAGAATTCTAGAAGTACCCAATGAATTTGCTGAAAGCTAAAATATCACTTATGAAAGCGTGAAAAAGTTGATACAAAATATTTTATTTTAATATTTCATTGCGAATCTAAATTACTTTGATTAATTTAGAGTTTTTCATAGTATTTTTACTTCAAACATAATTTTATCAAACATAAAATTAGTGTTGTTCGGAATTTCAATTTATATTTTTTTTCTTCTTTATGACATTTAAATTTTAGTGTAATTTTTATATTTCTTTTCTTTGTGATATTTGTATTTTACTAATCTTGAATCTTATAAGGTTGCAACCGTATTATTAATTTTATATTCTCTTCCACATCAATTGGTTTGATCATTTTTCTAAATGTTTCTTTCATTTCCTTTAGTTCAGTTTCATTTTCCTTTAATTTAGTTTGACCTCTTCAATTATTGCAATTTAATAAATTTGGACCATGATTCTTTTTATCTATAGTAACTAAAAGTGTTAGCTCTCTATTATCTTGCATTTTCATATATACTTGAGTGTGATCATAAATCATATTCTTAAATCTATATTTTTTAAAGCAATCCAAATTTTGAATCAATATTTATGAACATGACAAGATTGTCTTATGCCGTGTGAATCCAAAAAGTATATAATCTATATAATTAGGTTTCCAATGCTAAAGAATGCTAAAATCAAACAAATAATATTGAAACAAAAAAAGTAAAGATTATATGGTAACATGGTCAATATCCAGATGTTTGGTCAATTCAGACATTTTTATCCACGTATTTGAAAAATAGGGTTAATATTCTCAATTTTTTTTGTTACGACATTTTGTCCTACCGTTACTAACGGTGTTAATACCTGGCCACATCACACATTAAATCCCTCTTATCGCAGATGTGGCAGTTTACGTGAATTATTTTATTTGGTGAAGGGTCAAATATTCAGATGTTTGGTCAATTCGAGCATTATATCCACGTCTTTGAAAAATAGGATAAAATATCCTCAAGTTTTTTTCGTTATGCCATTTCGTCCTGCCGTCATTGACGGTGTTAATACCTTGCCCCGTCACACGTCAAATCCCATGTGTCGCAGATGTGGCAACTTACGTGAATTTTTTTAAAATAAAAAATTAATTAACAAAAATCCTAATCTACTCCTCCTCCACCTTGACTTCATCTTTCTCATTGGTTTCCCCGGCCATGTCGAAGCAAAAATATTGCAGTTCTAAGGCGAAGGGTGGGGCTAGCCGGCTAGATTCTAGTTCAGAATGGAGGCGCGGCGTCGATGGCTCAGAAAAAAAATTGTTGAAGCTAGATCATAAATCTTTAAGAATTGATGTTGAATCTTTGGGTCTTCATTAAATTACGCAGTGCATTACGTCGACAACCTACTCGAGCGGCTCATCTTCATCTTCTTCGTCAAAATTATAATTGCTAGCTCTTATCTGAAACAATTTTGTTAACGACGCAGTTTTGTTCACTGAGAATGTATAAATAAAAATAATTACACGTCGGCGGCCACGTCAACGCTAACATGTAATTTAACATGTGACGGGGCCAGTTATTGACACCGTCAATAACGGCATGACAAAATGTCATAATGGAAAAAACTTGAGGATATTTTACCCTATTTTTCAAAGGCGTGAATAAAATGCCTAAATGGACCAAACATCTCGATATTTGACCCTAATTACCCAATAAAAAAAAATCCATGTAAGCTGTCACATCTGCGATACATGGGATTTAGCATGTGATGGGGTAAGGTATTAACACCGTGAATAATGGTAGAACAAAATGCCATAATGGAAAATACTTGAGGATATTTTACCCATATTTTTTAAAGACGTGGGTAAAATGCCCGTATTGACCAAAGCATATGTATATCTGACCCTAATTTTCCAAAATTATATTATAACTATAGATTTAGATCTAGATAATAAAAACTCCAGTGAATTATATTATATGTATTTATAATTACTTTATCGTTATTAAATTAAATATTTAAGAAAGACAAAATAGATTATAAATATTTTAAAAGAATAAGATACTTGGTATAAATTTAATCATAACTAGAAAAACAGAGAATGTGTTGACATAAAAAATAGAAAGAAAATTCAACGTGAAACTATTGTATTTCTCCTAGCCCTTCACTATTGATCGATGCCTACTCGCCCTCTTTTCTCTATTTTTTTTTTTGGTGTGGAGAAAGAAGACGTGAACTAACACCTCTCTTTAAAGTGGTCGAAAAATGGGGTTTAGAGGTTTATTTGAGATAGACTTGACGGCAAAGTATTTGTATTTACTATATAAAAGAATCAAAATTATTTCCATCGTTGTGAATGTACGTAAGCTTTACTAATTTATAAATAGAACGATTCCCTCACCCCTTGCTTTACGTGTATCTTCTCCATATTTTCTCTTTTGAGATTCCTTTCTTCATCTAGACTATCTTCATAACTTAGCTACATTTAATATGCAGAAACTGAACTGCATTGCATAAATAAAAATCGTTTGAGATTCTCTGTTGCACAATCATGATGATTGACACGTGTACTAACTAATATATATAAATCATAATAAAATCTTTCTTTATTCGGAGTGTGGTTTATCGTCATTAATTACTACACATGTCAATCATTTGGGTAGTGTAGCACGATTGTGTAACAGATCTCAACCAAATAAAAACAAACGTGTCAAATGAATGTGTGGGATAAATTTCCCAGTTTTGCCTGAAAGTTATTCGATACTGCATGGTTCAGGTACATACAAACGTGTGAAGAAATCGAAGTATATCAGAAGTTATATATACATTGTGTATGCGTACGTATGCTTGCAAACGTTTCTGGCCAAAAATAGAAAAGACCTCCTTTGAATTCTTGCAAGTTAAAATGGCAGAAGCAGTGGTGACTTTTGCTCTGCAACAGATCAACGATCTGCTGGCGCAGGAAAGATTGCTATCTGGTGTGCCTGCTGAGGTGGACGAGCTCTAGAAGAAGCTGAAAGAGATGAAGTGTCTCATCGAAGATGCCCACAGAAAACGCCACGAAAGCAAAACCGTCTCCAACTGGATCGCGCAGATCATAGACCTCACATACAGAGCCGAAGCCGCCATCGAAATATTCGAGGCTCGAGTTTCTTCCAAGAGAAGAGAAACAGGGATGAAGAAGACCCTCCACAGATACGCTTGCATCCTCAAAGAACATCACTCTCTCCACCAACTCCACTCTGAGATTTCAAACATCACATCTGGGCTTGAAAAGCTCACCGAGAAAATGCTCAACCACGGCATAAGGAGAGGCGAAAGCTGGGCCTCCAGCGACGAGCAGAGCTGGAGGAAGACCTTCCCCGAATTCGAGATTGAAGAATGTTTCGTGGGGAAACAGGAAGAGCTAAATCGGCTGCTTTCTCTGCTAGTCAACGACAAAAAACATCGGGTTATCTCGATATTTGGCATGGGCGGGGTAGGCAAGACCACCATAGCCAGAAAGGCGTACAACGAAATGAAGAACACGAGCAAGAAATGCTTTGATTTGTTCGCGTGGGTTTGCATTACTCAGAAATGCGAGAGTCGGTCGGTTTTCGAGGATTTGGTGAAGCAGTTAGAGCCGGAAAAGAGGAAGAATGCTACGAGCCTGCAGAAAATGGCGAAAATGGGGAAAGAGCTGTCATTTCTGAATAAGAGGGAGTTGATGGAGAAACTGTGTGATATACAGAGAGCAAACCGATGCCTGATTGTTCTCGACGATCTGTGGGGAGTTTCTGACTGGAATGAGATGAAGCATGCCTTCCTTGTGGAGGGTTTGCAGAGCAAGATCGTGGTGACCACGCGCCGCCGAGATGTGGCTCACTGGAAATTGGGCTTCTCCATGAGGACCATGCTCTCCAACTCCTCCAAAAGAAAGCATTTCCCGAGGACAACATTCCAGGTCAACTCTTTCTCCAAAATTTTCTTTCATTCTATCTGGGTTGGGATCCTATAGAAAATACTCTATTATAGAAAATGAAATCATATATGATCAACAGTTGAGATATTTTCTTTTTTTGTTAGTTTTCATGCTTGTTTGTGTTATAATTGGTGCTTGAAAAATAATAAGCATCATTTACAAAACAAACAAACATCAATCACAAGCACATGCATTACTCATATAAAGTCTGAATTAAAGATTGTGTATAAAGTCTCGACATGATGTAATGGATTTAGTACACAATTTTTCTAAATATAATGTATAATTGAATGCATGTGAAATAAAAACTTATTAATATATAACATAAATACTATAGATGATATAATAATGCATAATTTGTGTCAGTATAATGCATAATCTATTACATATATAATGTAGAATATATATTATGGTTATAAAAAAATCTTAACTGGATATGTTGTTAGATCTATATAAATGCAAAACACCCTTTACTTTTTAATGCACAATTTGTGGCTATAATGAAGCATGAAGTTGGGCTGTTGAAATTAGATCTTGGCTGTAGATTTGGCAATATGGAAGATCGAGATTTATTCTTAATTATCACAATAAATGCTATTAACACCGGATCAATACCCCACACACAGGTCTCGATCAAATGTTCATAGTCTTTTAGCATTATAAATAAGAATAAATATTGGTCTTCCATTTTGAGAATTGACGTGTGTGATCCTTATTTTAAAAAAAAGTTATGAAAAATCAATTGTTTATATTTTTTAAGGAGAAAGAAAAAGTAGATGTAATTTGTGACTTTATTTGGAGGGAATTACTTCTCTGCAAATGGTGAAGTGCACTTTTCCCAAAAAAAAGTAAACAAATAGAGGCTTGATAATTTTTGAACGGGTGTCTGGACCGTACAAAAATAATTCTTGCTAAAAACAAATAAATTATAGAGCGATGAGCATGATCGAATCCACTAACTAATTTAATTTTCACAAAATAAAATACACTAAAAACTAATATACAAAGATAGAGGGGTTTTGGATCGAGATTTAGACTAAGAATATAAAATCAAGAAAACAAATAAATAACTGAGCAGGGCGATTCCAAATATCTAGGCAAGAATATTTCTCATAGATTATTAATTCACAATTTGATCATCATTCGGATTGTAGAAATATTTCTACATACTGATTAATAAATTGGAATCATATTTACAGATGTCATCCAATATAATCTCAAGTTGTTAGCCACCAAACTAAGATAGATTCTACAACTCTAGTAAATCAAATCTCAATTGTAAGATTATCAAGATTACAGATGGATCAAACTTATAATATTAATTCAATTTACTTACTACTCGTATCAAGACTTAACCATAAATACAGATGGACCTAAACCTTGATTAGTTGTATCGAACTGAAGTTTGTAATCTCCAAGTACCCAGAAATAAACAATCTGAATAAAAGAAAAATAAGAAAAGTAGAATTATTCAATAAATGTAGCAAAGACAAAACACGAACTCAGAACTCATAAATGAGAACCAAAAAAACCTGGACAAAATCCTTGACTAGAAAAGATGTTTAGCAATCCATGAATATAAAGAACACGTAGCAGAGAAGAAAATATAGAGCAACGGCACTGCCTCTAAACCGGGACAGACTAAATCTGCTCCCTATTGTCTCAATTTATAACCAAAGTAAATCCTAGTCCTGATTCTAATAAAAATAATGTTGGTCCCAAATCAGAGATAGGATATATTTCGGAAGCGTAAAGTCTCAATGAAATAGTGTGGAAATGAATGTTATCTTTATCTCAGCTGACTTAGGGATGGTCAGCTGTGTTTCTTAAGAGATTGT
>AYJT01091064.1:0-12647 GCA_001278415.1 Ocimum tenuiflorum | reverse complement strand
TTATTATTATTATTATTATTATTATTATTATTATTCTGTGTGTATGTTGCTAAGGTTTATTTTTGGTCGACCCTTATATCCCGCAAGTGAATTAACCACGTGCTTTGATTGAAACTGCTATTTATTGACCGCATTTTTGCATATTTCATTTTCTTTGATTCACATTACATATGGATGACTTTGTTAACTGCAGGAAAACTAGTAGGTGTCAGGCTAATGTGCTGGAGATTCTAAAACTGGGTAGTCATAAAGAAATATCAACTATTGGGCTGCGCCTTGTATTTCCGGATGCTCTTTTTCCATTTGCTTTCATCTCCAGATTAGATGAGGTATGCTTTCTTCTTCGCGCCTGCGGCGTTTTTGCCAGACGGTTAGCTGGCTTTTATAGCAAATTCTATTTGTTTTTTGCTGCTTTAGGTTATGATGTCTGCTTAATATTTCATGTGTGTAGTATGTGACTGGCTTCAAGTTACATCCCTGCTGTTTATTTTGGATATAGGCCAAGGTGGCACCTGCAGATTGTTTGGTGCTTTATACTTTGACGGCCACAGGGGTTGCTTACCTCATCAGGTTGAAGAGCAATCTTGACTATGGAACTTCTTTTGTTCCGGCTAGTGAAGTAATTGAGTATAATACACAAGTTCAACCTCATTATG
Source organism: Ocimum tenuiflorum (assembly GCA_001278415.1). Lineage (NCBI taxonomy): Eukaryota > Viridiplantae > Streptophyta > Magnoliopsida > Lamiales > Lamiaceae > Ocimum > Ocimum tenuiflorum. The sequence continues at coordinate 11,991 of AYJT01091064.1, read as the reverse complement.
GAGCGATAACGGCTGTTGCGGCTTCAGAAGGATGTCTGTTGATTGGAAGGAGTGATGGATCAATTGGTGGTTACCAGCTTGGTATACTCGATCCCAGCGATCCAGGTCTGCAATACACCTCTATCATTAATTTCTTCCTCAAGATTTATGTTTCTTTTGTACTGCCGCTGTCACAATTTTCTAGATGTTTTGTTTCTCTTTAAACATTTACATCTGATATAGCTTGCTTTAAAGATTTTACAGTGGCATGGTGGACCTGTACGGAAGTATTTGAGACAACATTAAGTTTAGTTAATTTCAAATCAGATAGGTTTAAGCTTGCATCTTTAAGTTCTCTGTGCATTCATTATAGTTTAACACATCATAATCTTGATTGTTAATCTTCTGATGCTTGTTATGATTTAATCTTCAGGCTTCCTGTCTGAAATACGAGATGATGCTGGTTTTGGTCGGTTATGGGGCATGTTATCAAGGTAATCTTTTCACTTCAAAATTTGAGCCAAATTCTGTTATTAATTTATATTTAAATGCTATTCTCCATTTCATTTATCACTAGAAAGGTCTTCCTTGTTTTGTTTGAAATATGGGTTTAAGGGTTGTATTTTTGTTAAGAGGAAATAGCAATGTACCTAATGAAGAGTATATTTTGCAGAAGAAGTCCTGTTAGGTTTCCTTTTATTGTTGCAGGAGAGTTGCATGCCATTTCCTTGCTCGTCAATATGGCTACATTTCTTCATTATTGTCTCTCTCAATTTTGTTAGAGTGAAGTATACTTATAATATGAATAAAAGAGAATAACAGTTAAAATGAAGTCTACCTACCACCTCGGGGTGCAAGTGGTAACCACCTTTCCCATGATCTTAAAGGTCATGGGTCGACATCACGGTGGGATTTATTGTAATATTGTACGTAATTAAAAAAAAAAAACAGTTAAAAGGACGAAACGGTAAAGGGCTCAGAGAGAGGAATAAGAAAATGGACCATGAAACAAAATAAACTGCAGAGAGATCTGTCAACAAATGTCTGCCTCATAATTCATAAATCTAATATTCAGAAACATAATAAACCCTAGAAACTAACTCACTCGAATTGACTCATTCAAGAGTCCCAACCTAACTAAAGAGTAGTAGATACATAATTAAATACTGGAATAAATTCTAATCTATCTCTAATAATAATCAAATAAAAGATACATATGAATATAATCTCCTAGCCTAATCTACTGATGCTTTCTTATCAGGCAACAGCTCCTTTTGCAATTGTAGTATGTGTTGTGTAATTGCATCTGTCATGTCCTCTCTTAGTCTCTTGTGAATTTTTGTCTCTCATACTATTTTATGTTTTTTGTCATTTAGGACACCGACTCTGGCTACGGTACAGGATTTAGTAGTAAAAGAGGTGCAGCAAAAAAAGTTTCTCTTTGTCCTTCATTCTGATGGGACCTTTCGAGTATGGGACCTCATGAGCCGCACTAAAATTTTAAGTCATGTGATGAAAGTTCCAGCAATTGCAGGCAAGTATCCTACCTTATTTTATATTTCATAATCTCAGTTTGACATTGCTTTTCATGATTTCTTATAATCTTCCCATGCTTGGTATCAAAGTATAATAATTTTGCTTGATCGTCTGGAGATATTATGGATTTCTTTGTCTCATAAAAAACAAAGTTCTCATACATATGATTTGCTTCCTAACCAAGGGGAGAAAAGGTAAAACTGATGAATCTATTTGGCAGATAAACAATCACAATTATACACACCACAAATATCACACTGCCAGCATTCCTTTAGTATAATATAACTCAAGCATTTGCTTTTCTTGTGTAGTTATAGTATTATGCAGTAAAAGAATGGTAGTATAACTTTAGACCTTAAAACTATCTGAAGTAGAACAGAATATTGAGATCGAAGAATGATAGCTGTAATGAACTGCCTAGTAGTCTTATTGGTGGGGACTTGAAATTTGGTGGATTAGAAATTAGAAAAAATCCAAGGGCAGGGCTTGGAGTCCCTTGGTGGGAACTGTTAATCTCACTTTTAGTATCAATGAGCATTTTTTTTCCATTAAATTATAATTTCCAATTGGGGAAGAGAAGCGCTTGCTATCAAACTCAAGCCTCTTGGTCATCGATCAGTCTGTACAGTTGAGGGTGACTGACTTGTGTGTACCCAAAGGTACATCACTGAGGTTTTCTTTCATGCGTGCGGCATGAATTATGCGTTATTTCCTATTTCTTACCAAGGATGGAGACACCGCCCTTGTTACTAAATATTTACATCTCTGCGTAACTTGTTTAATTTTTCTAAGTCATATTTTTGAAAATAACCCCCTGTACTGTTTGATAACCGGGATAGTGTTATACTTAACACGTGTTTCATTCACATATACTTACAGGTGCATTTGTCAGGCTCTGGGTGGGAGAAGCTACTACTGGCACTCGTGTAATTCCATTGGCAATGCTTCACAGACAAAATTTGGTATGTGGAAATTAAGGAAGCACCGTTTCTTTTCCATGGCATATCCATATGTTGAATGCTGAGTCTCTTTCCAATTTTCTTTTCTATATTACCATCAACTATTCATTAGTTTTCTACTGTTTCTTATGTTTTTCTATGTTTTTTCGCACACTATTGTTCTGCACAAAAATGATTTCCTCAGTTTATTTCTCTGAACTTTATACATACAGAAATATGTGTTAACCTTATCCGACCTTGAAAAATCTGTAGTTTTTTTTTAAGCAAATCATATGAAATAACAACACTCATTCTTCTCCCTATGCGAAGATCACATAGCTATTTATAGTCTAGATATGAAAACTTTCTCCTTTCTGGTTTTGATATTGGGCTGCATGGATTAAATAGATTCTCTTATATGTAGTCAACTATTGTATTACCTGTGCATCACACCTCAAACAATGTACGCGTTTTAAATTTAAATGTGTACATACATTCTAATAATAAATTTAGGAGCCTGATTAAATAACTGAAAATATGTACATCAATTAAATTATATTATACAATTATATGTAGGTCCTTCAGTTTGTAGTTTGTCACCAACTTGATAACTCACTATTTAGTATGATCTACTTAGAAAGGTACATCATCAGATGTTTCACAACAGATGCATTTTTGGTTTTATTGTGGAAGATGAATTGTGCTTGCCTACGAAAAAAGATTGTTCTGAGTTTTACATTGTTGTTTCTCTGCTATTCTGTTGGATTTTTTTAGTGGTGGTAAACTCGTTGCTGAAATAATGATTAGACTGGTTAGATTTCTAGCAAGATTTTGTCACTGGAGTCATACTTACCATAATCTTGACATTTGATATATATTCATTCATTCTGGAAAATTCTAAAGGAAGTTCCAATTGAAACAATCTATCTATACGGACTTCATTTTAATGTGGGTGAAAGGACACAATTATCATTGGAGCCTTCATCGAGAAGTATCTCAATGGGAGAGGTAATTTGATGACTCACCTTATATTTTATTCCTGTAGTTATGCAATCTCCGAAGCATCAAACATTGTGTTACATCTGCTTTATGAATATTTTTAGGCTGGAGCTATTGATGTTAAACTCACCTCAAATAAAGTGTGGATTCTCAAGGAAGAAGGCCTCATAATGCAGGAGTTGCACAGTAATGACTTCACAGAGTAAGTTAACATCGAACTTTATTATTACTCTTCGCGTGTTGTTTAATATAATTGAGCATTTGAACTACATGTTTTCCTGCCACAGTCCTTTTTCTTAAAACCCAAATGAATTTGAGTATCAGATCCTTGCTTAAAAATGATCAGTGGCTAGTTGCTTTTGCTGCACTACAGGAAATAATTTTGACATAAGTTGATCTGTGTGGTACCTAGAATTTATGTACTTTAAAAACGTCTATTCTCGCTTAAATTTTCCTTCATGATCAATGGGGGACCCAAGGGAAAATCTTGGGGGTACAAGGGGAGTGCAGCCAGGAGAACCTCTCTCTCCTCCTCTCTTTGGTTGATAAGGCAAGGAGACTGGATACTGAAAGGTATATCCTTGGTTAAAGACAGTGGAAATATCCTATTTGCAATTTGCCGATGATATGTTATCCTTCTAGATCATTCTGAAATCCAATATGGTGTGATTGGTGAAAATTCTAGAATGTTTTTTTGTAGCACGTCAGGATTTGCAGATCAACACGTGTAAGAGCTTGTTACTTGGTATTAACATGGAGAAAAAACAACATGAGCAATCTGGTGAACAACCTTGGTTGTGCAGCGGGATTTTTGCCTATTAGATATTTAGTGATACCTTTGAAAGATAATCCCCTCAAGATTTCCTTTTGGTAACTGTTAAAAGGGCTAGCTGGATGGAAAAAACTTATCAAGGTCATCTAGCGGCACTATACAATCTATTTTGAGTTCTTTGCACATTTGTTTTCTGTCTCTTGCTTATTCGAGTGCCAAAAGTAGTTTTGGTTACTTGATGGAAAAAGAATGAATTGAGTTTTTGTGGGATAGTCCTTATAAAGTCATTCTCAACTTATCTATTGGGAAGTGGTCATTCAACCTTAAGAACTTGGGAGGTTGAATATTGGAATATTTTATTGAAAATCAAGGCTGTATTGGGAATGGTGGTGGCGATTTAAGAAGATAATATTTTTTGTGGAGTAGACCTGTAGAGGTATTAAAAAACAAGTATGATTTGCATGATAATCCAAATGGGATGCAGATATGGGTACTAGATCTACACCGAGGTGGCATGTCCCCCTCACGGATGAGGCTTACACATTACTCTTGTGATTTGTGCTTGAGGCATGCTGATTCTTGTGGTTAACACAACCTTAAAGGTTGCGGAAGGATAGTGTTTCTGCTTTTTGCTTAAACTTATGGAAGGAGTTCATCTTTTTGAGGATAAGGATGATAGCAGGTGCTGTTTAGGAATGCTTCTTGCGAATCCGTTTTGACTTCTACTGCCTTTTTCTTTTCCTTCAACTTATAAGGAAGGTACACATGCTTTGAAAAATCTAGGTTTTTTCTCAGCTGTTGCTTTTGGAGAAGCTACTGACTCATGATGCTTTCCAAAGATGCTTTCCACAGTCTTCTATCCCCAAATCGGTGTGTCATTTCAGGAATTCGTCCAAAGATCTGGATCATGCCTTTTGTCATTGCTCCTCTCAGCCTTTGGTATAGAATGATTAGTGAGTTAGGCTTAACCTGAACTCTACAATGTTCGATCATTGATTTAGTTTTGCCTTAGCTTGGCAGATTGATTTTTGGAAAAGGCAATGCGTTATGGGGATCCATTGTTCCAACCCTGTATAGTCACCATGGTTAAAAAGGAATAGTAGGACCGCTGAGGATAAGGGCAATCCGTTAAGGAGGAGGTGTGGGATGCAATTAAGTATTGAGCTGTTTGGCAGGCTTTCAAAAGAAAGGTTTTAAGGTCTTCTCTGTGTAGAATTTTTCAGTGATTGGAGTTGTATTTGTGGATAGTTTGAATTTTACCTCTAGGTATTTCTTTTTGTTTTGTAATTTCTACTCCATATTAATACAATAAAGTTGTTTCTTATCGATAGATAAATAAAAATGCCTAAGCTTTTCTTAATGAATTTGATCAGTCAGTTCTTTTCAAGGTTGACTAACAATTACCTTATTTTGTTAGGGGGTTATCCCATTACTATGCTTTGCAGGATACTTTGGTTGCTGACTTGCTATTTCAGAGTTCTGAGCATTCTTCAGATGATGTTCTTTGGCTTGCATATTCAGCATTTTCTTCTATAAAGGTGCTATAATCAAATTTAACTTCATCTGTCTATATATATCACAGCATTTTCAATGGTCACCAACATTGGTATTCTTGTCATTTTTCCTATCAGTTGTTTTACACATAAAATTGTAAGTCATTTTGAGAAATTGAGAACTTGGTTGTTGCTTTGATAAAAAATAATCAGTCTAAACAGCTATTGCTTTAGGCCTACTGGTAAGCCCACTATTCTAAAAGAAAAGATGTCATCCTTTGTCAGGAAAGCTTACAATGAAATATGCATCTAAGATACACATACCATTAAGATTGTGTTAAAGAGGTTGAAATTGCAAAACAAACAAATTCGGAGGTCTCTGGATAGAACATAAAACTAAACATGTCATCTGCCTTCTTGAGTATGTGAGTTCACATAAAAAATTGTGTGGAATTTGTAAGGCACACATAAATCATTGCAGTGAACTTTTTGTCCGAAGTCTTTTCTTATGTAAAGTAATTTGTGCTTATGGCAATATGTGCATCATGAAGTAAATTTTATTTAGAGTTGTGGCCCTGTATTATGTTGCTTGTACATCTCACTTTCCTAGAAAATTTTTGTCTGAAATCTTTGAAGTCTCACTTGATGTCGTGCATATTTTCTGATTTTGAAGTTTAGTGCTGGTTATGTTTGGATGATTGAGTGGAATACTATATATTGATGACACATTTGAGAATATTTCACTATAAACATTTGACATAACAAGATTCTTCATGAAAATATGTTTAAGGACATATATTCATTTGTCATTGGATGCGCTTTAAGTGCTAAAGAAATGGTCAGACAATTTACTCATGTGGATTTAAGAAATTTATCATATTACCATGCCGAGTAAAATTTTTTTGGGGTTTTCTGTAAAATGAAATGGATTATATGCCATTTGTTGATTGGCATTATTCTCTGGTATGTGAGAAAGTAATATGATGTATATCACTGATCAAGATATAAAATCTGCCATTCCCATTGCGAATGCCTTTATGTGACAATTTTACCACTTTTCTGCAAGTATATGACATTTCTTTCTCAAAAAATTCCGAGATAATTTACCAGAAAATTGTCTAGACAATTCAAACTACGATGTTCTGGTGCTACAAGATTTTCATTTGTTGCTTTTGTATTTGAAACTACTATTTAACTATAGGCATATTGGTGAATTTCTTGTTATGCAGGAGGAAATCACACCATTTTTATCTTCTATGTTTTTGCGTGCGTTGCTTTCCCCGGGGGTTCATTGCAATAACGTTATCAGGCGAACTTTAGGAGATTATAATAAGCATTTCACTGATTCCGAGTTTTTTTCCCTCACTGTTGAAGGTCTGAAGAGTGAAATTTTGTCGTTGCTTGAACATCAGGTATTTCATAATATTTACATTCTTTACTAGGTTTGTTTCTCCCTCATCTCCCAGTGATGTTTCTGCATGGTTAGATTTGTGCACATTACACACACTTTAATATGCTTTTCCTTGATTTTCGTTTGTTCATGCGAGCGAGCCACACATGATTTCCACAGTTGGATTTAGAAGTATACTTAGAATTTCCCTATTGGCTTTTATGTGGTTGAGCTCAAAGACTTTTTTTCCCCAATTGGAAACCACTATGCATTGTTCATATTGTTACGTTATGGGTCAAGCTGGAATGTCATATGATGAATGTGGCATTTTTATGAAGTCCACCTCTTTTGTTGGGCTTATTGTGTTTTATATACTTTATATTTGATTGTAAAGAGGATGCATGTTAATGAATAATCGTAGTTGATGTGTATCCTGTTTGTAGGGTGGAATTGAAAGTCCGGTTTCCATTCTTCAATGTTGGAAAACTTTTTGCGCCCATTATGTGAATAATTGGTGTAAATACAATGCAGCATTTGGTCTGGCGATGGATCTATCCACAGGTGCCATTGGTATAATTAGGAACTACTCAATCTCGCTATGCCGTGGCTTGGAGGATATGGAGCACATCATATATGGTACACCCGACTTTTTATCAATATCCAATTATTTTCTTGAAATTTTTAAATCTATTCGCCACGAGTTTATAATTAAATCTGTTCGCTCAAGTTTTTCTGATGCATTCCTTTCCTTATTTATGAGCAGGTTCTTTTGAGGAAAAAAAGGAGTATATAGGCCGCGAGTTGGATTATTTGGGTGATGAGTTAGAAAGAGAGATTCTATTTGAGTTTCTACAATGTGTTCAAAATGTGAGCCAGCAGTTGGGCAGAGCTTCATCAACTATATTTTATGAATTGCTACTTAGAACACCTCATATATCGTCTGAGGAGGTTGTTCCTCGTCTTCTAAAGATTCTAGATAATGGATATAGTTCTTCGACTGCAGCTATACTAATATCAGAACTTGGAGGTGATGCTGCCTGGGAGAAAGAATCATCGAATCACAGAAATCTAAGAAAATTTTCTGCGAATATGTTTTTGTCCCTTCATGTATTGCGCCATAAAGCTAACTCGTGGGATAAGGTTTTGGATGTTGTTGAGAGCTACTTAAAGTTTTTAGTGCCTCACAAAATTGTACTAAATTCAGACTCAGAAGTAATTTTCCGTTTAAATGGTTCTGCAATAGTGCAATCCATGTCCCAAATCGCCAAAGTGATGTTTGATTCTGTTTTGGATGTCCTTATGCTGTTAAGCTATATGACCAGCATCAGTGGGCAGGTCAGTTTGCAATAATTGTATTCTGTGCATATGGTATCTTGCATTATTTGTGCTGAAGAAATTATCTTATATGTCTTCTGCACTTTGTGATTTAATTATCTTATTGTGGGTGCTGGTTTTCTTCCAACCTCTCTTCTTATCTATTCTTTTGTCAAGTTATACTATTGGTGATGGAGTCATAGAACGGTTGTAAAATGTCTGCAACACCTAGAAAGCTTGAAATAGCTCCTGTACATTGGTCCTTCAGTCTAGATTGTTATTATTTGTGTGATTCTTTTAGGTACCTTTCCTTACTATAAAATCACTTACTCTATCCTGTGAAGTTCTATTAAATTGTTATATAAATGTAACTAGTTTCCTTTCCACTTAATATTCTATTCTCTTGCACAAATATTATAGGTTTTAAATGCTTGATTTCTTTATTTGAATTTTTTCTTAGCTAACTTCTGAAATTATTGGAGAGCTTTATCTGTTCAGTATTTTTTCTGTGACAAGGGTTGTGCCTCTTTTTTTACCTAATTTGGAATAAAAACTGCTTCCCAGTTTGATTCAATAGGATAATAACTGATCTATATCTGTCGTCTCTCTGGATCCCCTTCAAAGTTGGAAAAATTATATTTTCCATTCTAAAGCTTGAAAAGTATCACTGTATCACAGTTCTTACAATCTCACTTCTGAATAAGCTCCGTGGATGCTCCTTAATTGTGTTAACCTCTACCTGAGTGGTAATGTATCCATCCCACCCCACAGCACTCCTTGTCAATGTTCTGGTTTTGGAAAGTTGAGCTATTCCAACAAATCATATCTGCAACTCTACTGGCGATCCTGATTCCTTTTTATGCATTTCTTCTGCATTGGGCTCTTTCATTAACTGATAGAAGTATCAGCTGATCCACCATGTTATTTTCTTGACAGAAGAATGCGATAAGGAGATGGTTTGATAAGAAATAGACATTTCTATAGAGCTCTTGTTGCAGTTTAATTTGATTGAGTGAAGCAGCTTATTCCTTTTTTGGTGCAGATTAACATGTCATATGATGACGTTTCAAGAGTTAAAGTAGAGTTGATACCGATGATTCAAGAAATTGTGACAGAATGGCATATTCTCCATTACTTGGGGACTACACCGACTGAATCCCCAGCAATTGAAGATTTCAGTTATAAGCTTTCATCCTTACAAATTGGTAGGATAAAATTTGTTTGAATTTCTATTTCCTATACCTTCCTCTACTTATAATTAGCCATCAAGATTAGATATTAGCAAGTTCAATTGCTATATTTTATATGATTTTTCAGTATGAGCTTAATTTTCCAAATAGTTTAAGTTTGTGTGTGTGTAATGGTTGGCCTAACTACTAAGGTTCTCTCTCTGTGAATCATCAGATGGCAGTGGGGATAAAAGATCATGGAATGGGAAGCTTGGAAAATGTGAATTTTCTTTAGCACATATCCTACTGCTGAGCATGCAAAGCTCTTCAAGAGATCTGGGAAACCTCTTTTTTAGTCAACTTCCAAATCCTAACGGCTTGGTAGGCTTAAGTAGGGGGTTCATCAGCTGGATAATTTGGGGAAGAAATGGACAAGAATCTTCTGTATTCTTCAGCAATTCAATTGATATTGCACTGATATTACTGAGAAACAATCAGTACAGTGCCACTGAGGTCTCTACACTTTTATCCCTAAACCCCTTACCTTTGTGCTAAGATTTTGATTGTAGTCCTGAGATAATGTCTTCTTTTTTCTAGTATTTACTTACTTTGGTGGATGCGTATTTACACAAGGAGAAAAGTTTTGGAAGTCTTCAGGATGTGGATGGAAAATTGGCTGCACTGTTCCATCTTCTTGGATGTTGTCTTGTTTCTCAGTCACATGGATTGCATGGAGTAGTGAAGGACATAAAAGTTGGGGAAGCGCTTCGCTTCTTTTTCAGGTATCAAATGATTTTATAGTTATGGATCTGAGTGCATTTGAAATGAATTACTATCTTAGGGTGATATAAAATGGTTAAAAGATACGGTAGATACATTTCGTGATTCCACAGACTGTTTTCCTCTACATGGTGATCTTTTATAGACGTGTTGCTTGCCTTTGTATATGTAATATCATAATGATAATATAATAATGGTATAATTTTGACTATTTTTCTGTTTTGATATTCTATGCAAATCCCTAATGACCTTACTAAGTCTAAATGACAGAATTCTATTTCAAGGATTGTTTTATTCCTTTCCATTTTGATCTGTTGAAACTTTAGTTGTGATTGTCCACGTGGGACTTCCTGCTCTCTAGTCTGGGTTAAGTTATGGTTTATTGGTTGCTTTCTTATTCTTTTTTTTTTTTAAAATATATTTTTTGTGTATTTAAATATTTACTGGTTTAATTCAAATGATGTTTTAGGCAGATAGCTATCGAGCTTTCTTCAGTATAAAAATTTGAATGGCAAATATCTGTCTAAGAAAATGCAAGGTAGTACTTGACTCTTTCCATGTTTATTGTTCAGGGCTGCATCAATGGAAGGATCTTCCAAAGCTTTGCAAAGTCTGCCAGATGAAGCAGGATGTTTTCGAATTGATTTCAGTTACGTTGTCTGTTAGTAAAATTTTTATTGTTTTCTTTCATTTGCCAAATTGATGCCCCTGGTGTCTTGCTTCTCTGATTCATCTCATTTATTATTTCAATCTCCCAGGCTGTTCCCCCTCAACTGCAGCATGGAAGCTTCAATATTATCAATGGGTGATGCAGCTTTTTGAACAATATAATTTGAGCGAAGCTGCTAGCCAAGTTGCTCTATCTGCAATTGAGCAAGTTGATCAAGCTCTTGGCACTATGGGTAGCACCTCCATGGAGACCCTTGGGGAATCAGTGACTACTGTGAAGGGCAGGCTTTGGGCTAACGTCTTTAAATTCACTTTGGATCTTAATAATTACCACGATGCGTATTGTGCAATAATTTCAAACCCAGATGAAGAAAGCAAGACCATCTGTTTGAGGCGTTTCATTATAGTTCTATATGAACGTGGTGCTGTAAAGGTTTTGTATCCGCTCCATCTCTCCCCCTTTGTCAGTTGCATTCTATTCTCTTCCTGGAGCACTTCCTTCTTTCCGTGCATTTCCTGTTCAATTGCTATTGAAGCTATCTGGCATTGAAGTTGATCCAAGCAAAAGACTAGAAAATAGTAAATTCTACCTTTAGGATAACTAAACCAAGTTTAGGATTTGGCCTCAGTAGTGGCTTAGCATTTGTATTTTTCTTGGACATCAAGTGTGATGCTTCTGATAACCTATTATCTCATGTATGGATTCTGCTGCTTATAATGCTTGTTTGTTCGTCTGGTGACAATATTTCAAAATAATTGACTTGAATGCGACCAATGCCGGAAAGATTTAATATGATGGTTTACCCCACCCCGGCCTTTTCATCTCTTTCATATCTTTGTACTTTGAGTAGTAACTGATTTTCCCCCATCTTTCTTGCAGATATTATGTAATGGCCAGTTACCCTTGATTGGTTTAGTGGAAAAAGTGGAGCGAGAGCTTGCCTGGAAGGTT